>OZ035881.1:38760699-38921507 GCA_964034835.1 Muscina levida | reverse complement strand
GATCTGAACTTCTTTAGCCTTCACTACCATCTACTTCGTGTAAACTTTTAAAAATGTTTAACATTTGAGATTCAGATATAAAATATGGCAAGTGTGTATGAGGCTTCAGTTCTTAGACCACTTTCCCTTAGGACATATATTATTTGTGTCCATAGAGCTTGGTACAACTCTTTCTTATGCCAATAACTTTGCTGGCAGGACGAAGTTTGCCGGGCCAGCTAGTTTTAAAATAAACTACTGCATCTATGCACTGATTAGTTACTACTACTGATTTAGACTACGTATAAAATTCAATTAGGTATGAATTATTCAACCCTAAGTTATAAGTAGATCTATGTTCACTATTAGATAAAGTCCAACATTCAAAAAGGTAACTTCGTTTTTGTTCGCAAATGAAAGGTTGGTTATGCTGACGCCGAACTTAACATGTTGTCTAAGCATTAGCACAACCCGACGTCGAGGGCATCCATTGTGATACATCTGAGGTAGAAACTAAGAAATTTATCAAAAAGGATGTGTGAAAAAGAAAGTCTGAAAGAACTGAAAAGGAACTGAAAAATTTTACTTAAAATATAAACATTACCTTAGTAAAGCAATCTAACCAACGACTGTTTGCCTAGCATATTGTGTCATCCAAGTAGATTACCGCAAAAAAATTGACTGCGTGGGAGTGGAAGTGCGGAAAAGGATTCAGGAAACAAGATTTCGCCATTCACCGGCCAGATTTCTGTGTTTGGGTTTTAATAGCATAGCGAGTGGCCGTGGATGTAGAAAATCAAGGTGCGCCAAGCATCCAGACAACCCTTCGAGCCAACTACATCTTGGTCATCAGTTCTATTCAGACTCTGTGTACTTAGAGTCCTAGAAGAGTTTGTATATCTGAGGGTTAAGCCAAAGATTGTCTGTCGTAAAATGTGCGTATACAACTTCGTAAACCCAACGTCGCAAAATTAAAAATATCAAGAACAAAATAAATTTGAATTTTTGATTATTAAATTAACCGATACAAAAAATTTTTCGATTAACCCATTAATTTTAACTTCTTATCAGAATAATTTGATGAGAACTATAAGATTACATTCATTTGATATCTCTAGATAAATAAGTTCAACAGGAAACTATTATATTTTGGGGAAAAATAAATATAACAGATATTTAGTTTTTTTCGCAAAACATACTTATGTACAGAAAAGATCCATTTGAACAGAAGCTGAAGTCTGTACGCTTCAAATAAAACGACATAAAATATCTACGATTTGATGGCGAAATCATGGGGCAAAGAACGTGAATTCTTAAAAAAGCACATAATGGAGATAAAAAACAAAAAATACTTTTATCTTAAAAAAAGGATCAGCTAGGATTTTGATTTAAGTGGATTTTAAATGTGCAATTGACTCCCAACATAACCACATTTATCATTTTTGCTACCATTTAAGGTCAACATATTTGTCATTTAGGAGAGGTGTGACCCATGATATACGAAAAGATGCTTTTAAACATTTTTCATGCTCAGTTGCTTCAGTACCGTATTTGAAATGTCATACATGGCTGTTTATCTGAAAGAATCTGTGATTCATTTGGATAATCTGTATCAAATTTCTTGTGTTTTGATATTAGTTATGCATTTTTGTGACTAGGAAGAATCAAAAGTAATTGTTGGTCCTACATTATTGCGAAATTTTTCTGCGTTTAGTATACATCATTAAGGATTAAAATAAACAGAAAATCCAAGTTTATCAGAAAAAAACATTTTAGAAAAGTATTTTTCCAAACAAATACATTTTTTTCGATTGATAGATATAATTTGAACGTCCACTTTATTCTAGTCATTTTCTTTCTGAGGCTTCTGGGAAGTCAGTAACGAACTTATTTTTTGTGGTTTTTACGTTTTTGTTTTGTTATGTTACGGTCGCGGGAGAAAAAACCTTCGATTTTAACCAGTGGTTTTCACCAAGAAAAACACAGGAAAGCAACGAAAACGTTTTGCTCTCTTTAATATCTGTGATACATTAAAACATGCAATATTCTCCTATTCTTTTGAAAGCTAACAAGCACAGAGCAATACATAAAAAGTACCCAAGAATCCAGTTTGTGTAATTTGGTTTCAAAAAATGCCTGGAAAACAAGATTCAAGCGAATTTTTGGTTTGTATGCAACAAAATAGTGGGTATGTTCAGTAGGGGATCACTGAAAGTACCGCGCAACCTGGATTGTTTTTTTTTTAAATTTTATGTAATTGTTCCGCAATATAATCACCTTCTAACTTATATAAACATAATTTGGTATATTACACATTCAAATTTTTAAAAATTTGTAGACATTTTATTCATGCTATCTATACACTTTAAGTTTTGTTGCATGTGAACCTCGATACATGCAAATATACATATTTACACACATACATACATGCGTACAACCTCTGTTAGTTTACAACGCCCGCTTTAGCGAAATGGGCTGTAACAAGCTACTGAATGCAATTGTTTCACACATCAAACCAAAAGCTCCGACATTGGCTGATATCCGACACGTCTGCACATTGTCTGAACTCTTCTTACCGATATCGTACAAAATACGACCCGTTGAAGGGAAATTTTATTTATCAAGTTCGCAGCGATTTCGGAACTCTGTGTCGAAGGAAACAACAAAATGTAATTGCAGAAACCACGAATTTCCGTTCAGATTTTCCTACGATTAACATTCAGAAATCATTCAGACATCGGTACGGCATGTCCTACATCAGATTTCCCTCTGTAGTGTAGGTCAGATATCTTTTCAACCACTTCATACGTTTTTAGTAACGAATTCAAATCCGATATCGTAAGGAATTTTCCTATGGACTTCGGCCAGAAACTGGTACGACGCGTCGGCAAGAACATCCGAATTGCTTCAGATATTTTATAAGATATCGGTCCGAATTTGTAACAACTCGTCGAATTTCCTTCAATCTACATTCAGAAAGTTTTCAGATGCCGGTACGACATTTCGTACGTATATCAGATTTCCCTCAGCTGCGTCGGTCAGACTTCGTGTCAACCAGTCCATACGTTTTTAGTAACTACTTCGGCCAGATTTCGGATCCGATATCGGAAGATTTTGCCGACTGTTGTACCGATTTCTGACCGATGTCTGAACATTTTGTTTGTTGGGTCCATACGTGGCACTGATACTGTGATTAATTTGTTTGTTATCGTTGGTCTCTGCCGTGCTATGTATTATATCTATTTCATCTGTCATAATCAGCTATGGGCTGGGAGCCATCTCGAAGCTTCAAGATCAAACGAATTCGTATCGATACGGAAAAGGTACAACGAAAAATAACAAATAAAACATTAAAGCACAAACACATGCAAGGCTTTCAATGTAGTGGTGCCTATAGCTGGTCATAACTATTATTTCTATAACGAAGCCTTTGAAAGGGTGTCATAGCCAGCGTGGTATGCTCCTGTTAAAAATCGTAAGTATTGACTTAAAAAATTCAAATATGATATACAAGATCAAAAACAGTAGTTGACGCTGAATTTTAAATCGGACACAATTTGCGTTAAACCTGTCTATGTTCCATCTTTGAAACACTGTAGCTTTCCGGTCACTGCCGAATGACAAACAAGCTAAGAGGTTAAAACTTCCCCACAATGATTTCTGTAGAACCTGCAACGATAAGGATGAGAGGAGACAACAGAGCATCTTCTATGCCAATGCCGTGCTCTTGATGACATAAGATACGAAATGTTTAATCATCGGACACTTATGAATAAAGCTTGCCTATCAGTAGGCGATCCTAACCCAATGTAAACGGCTTAGATTGCCCGTCACTAAGCCACAACCGAGGTTAGAAGAGCAATATCTGGTTTGCCGTCGCACTTCCGATGGAGCTCATCAAGTCCGGTGGCGATAAGCTGATGCATCAGCTTCTACACTCGACTTGGCTAAATGAATGAATGACCGTTAATTGGAATGTAAGTTTATGGTGTCCTGTGTTTAAAAAAGTGTGCCCACTTACCTTAGGACAACTTTTTAACTTATCTTATGTAAGGTCTTGTCGAGTGTGTTATGTGATACATTAAAGACAATGTTATACAAACTCATGGGACCTTATCAGTGTGGCTTTAGAGCGGAAAAATAAGCAAAGGCTATTCTGGGCCATACCTAACCAGACTGGACCTAAGAAAATGCGAGAGCCTTTTAATGTAATCTCTTCGTCGTTCTTGATAATGAGGAAAGCTACATTTATAGTGGAAGACCTATCGACCAGACATTCCCTCATCATGACTCTGCCAGCGTAGTCGCTCTATTTGGAGGGATTTGGAATTGATTCCTATAAATTCATAAGCAAAACCCGAAAAACACAGATACGAATGTAATGCTATTACTGATTACTAATTTGCTCTAATAACTGATTGAGCAATATTTAGGCAATATAGTCTTGTCCGAGTACATAGTAATGTCTGTTTAACTTTTGCCAATTAAGTGTCTATATTTTATAAGTATTGGCTTTAATAATAATTTAAATTTAGTCCACTTGCCATACAAATAAAAATCTCCATACCAAATACATATATACATATCACATAACTATTGTTACCACAATTGAACATAATGCACAATCACTATTAATATTCCTAGAAATTCTATAAAACACTTGAGTTCCTGTCGACATTATTTTTCTACACATTCCATCATCTTTACAGTAGAATCTGCTATCACAGATGTTGTACATGGGCCAAATGCTAAAAGTCATTTGTATTGGTCCTTTTGTTTGGAGTGTTACCACTACTTCATGGCCTCTTGTAATAAATATTCCACTCTCACTCCTGAGTTGTTGTTCTTCTCTGTGGGTTTATTAAGAAGTGTCTTTAGTAAATGTCGAGTGGTTTTGCTACTTCTAGGAGTACTACAACTGGCATTGCCAAGTCTATATCGGAGCCAAGTCTGGCCCAGCCATACAGTGCCAGGGCATGGTGGGATACAAGATAAGTGAGGACGAGTGTTGAAAATGCATTTTTGTAATTGCAATGAACATACCACATATATCGGGTAGACATAGTATGCAAATGCGAGGTGAGTGTAATAATTATGTATGAAGCTATTTTTTCACCAAATTGATGTTCAATCTCCTGAAAGGTAATAATGAAAATGTTAAACCAACTATGAAAACAAATTTTCAAATGAATCTTTAACTTTAAATATAAATAAATAATCAAGATATTTTTTATTTTTATAGTTATTACAAAGTAGCATCAATCTTTATGTCAGGAACTTTAAACACTATTCTTATTTATATGTGATGAATTCTGTATATATTTAAAATTTATATTAACTCTCTAGAAAGTAATATCTGCATCTTCAGTAACATTTGTAAAGTAATAGCTAAATTCAGATCTTTCATCTCAATACTTATTGGTTTTATGCTTTGCTTTACAAAGCATATGCCTTCACATCCACTTGTTAGTTTGGCAAATGCTTTTCTTTACTCTTGCTGTTGCCGAAGGATGTAACACCACAACCACATTTTAATTTGTACATGTAAAGAATTTATTGTAGTTTTGCACGTTACATTATATATTACGTTTACTTTCTTTTCAGTATTTATTTTGTTAATAGATTCCATTCATTACCACTGTTTGTCAGGTCAGGGGAGTAAATTGAATAAATTAAATAAAATAATTGAAATTAAATATTTTAAATAATCATAGTAATAGACAGAACATACCTATATCTGGAACATATATTATGGAAATTTTGATTTGATTTTTATAACCATATCCCCGCTGGTCAATAAGTTGGTAATGAGTGAATGCTTTTTTCTTGACATTGCCACTGCCTTGAAGAGCATACCTATAACCTGATAGTCTGTATAATACATTCATTAGAAAAAGTCACGAGTGTAATCAAAGTTAATAACATACATGAATGAAAACGTTAATAACATACATGACGGCATGAAGGTGTGTTGGCCTTATTTAGGACAATTTTCAGCAGCCTCCGACATTACAGACTATATCCTTGACTAAAGCCTCGTTTGGTAGAAAATAGTTCAGTCAGATTTTTGCCTATTTTCACTGAAGACTTCGTGACAGCGAGTGTCATTCCGCAAAGTCGTATTAGCTGCGAGGGGATACCAAACTAAGCCATATCATCTATTAATTTCCGTCTTACTGTCGGACTGTCGAATACAGCTTTGTAATCGATAAACAGATGATAGGTATCGATCTGCATCTCTTGGGTTTTCTCCAGGATTCGTCGTAGTGTGAATTTCGGTCGGTTGTGGATTTACTAGGTCTAAAGCTACACTGATAAGGTCCAATCAGGTTAGCTAGGATAAGCTTTAGTCATTCACATAACACACTAAACAGGACCTTGTAAACGATAAGTAAAAGGCTGATCCCGCGATAGTTTGTACACACACTTGGACCGCCTTTCTGTAGCACAGGACAAAAAACACTCAGATTCCAATCATCAGGCATGCATTCCATGAGCTAAATCGTGTCTATGAGCTGGTACATGCATACTGCTAGCTCATAGCGAATATCTCGTTTTGGCTCGGTGGTGGACAATCTACTCCGTCGTCTATTATAGGTGTGATTTTGTCACTTAAGCTGCCTTCGGGAATAAGTAGATATCGAAAGTGTTTTCACCATATTTGCAGCACACTCTGAGTCTTTGTGACCATATTTCAGTCTCTGTCCTTAGATGTGAGGCTCCCTGTTCCTAAACCTTTGCTTTTAACCTTTTGTTAGAACTTTCGGACATCCCACCTATCCCTGTAATTTTCGATATCCTGGCACTCTCTTTTCTTCCATAGACGTTTTTTCCGCCTGAAGAGGCGTGTCGCTTCTCATTATAATGCTCCGATACAGCACACGTTGCCATTTGCTGGTGGTTTGATTTGTATGCACCATCCATATCCTCAGACATTTCGCGACATTCATCATTGTACCAGGGCTTGTCTGAGCGTGGTTTTACATAACCCAGTTCGGTCGTTGCGGCAGTGGTCATAGAATTCGCAATATGCTGCCACTGTGTGTCGGGAACATCAGAACAAGGGGGTTTGTTTGAAGTAATTGAGAGAGTTAGTTAAAGTAGGCATTGACTATCTCGGTGGTTTACAGCTTTGTGATGTCTAGCATTTGGTTACAAGTGTTTTAGTACTACTTAACCGTGTACTTTGGCCGCAACTAGGTGGTGATCCGAATCAATTTTTGCACCACGCAACACACACACTTCCATAACGCATGAGACATGCCTGCCATCAATTACCACATGATCAATCTGATTTCTTGTATTTTGATCGGGAGATATCCAGGTTGCCTTGTGGATATCTTTATGCGGGAATCTGGTTCCACTTACAACCATGTTTCGTGCCGACGCGAAACATACCAGTCTGAATCCGTTATCGGAGGTGTTGTTGTGCATACTGAATTTTCCGACTGCTGAACCAAGAGCATCTGCCCTTCCTATTTTAGCATTAAAATCTCCCAGATCAATTTTAATGTCATGTGCAGGGCAGCGGTCATATATATATTCCAGGCGCTCAAAGAATGCATCTTTGATGTCATCGTCTCTGTCTTCCGTCGGGGCGTGTACACAAATCAGCGTTAAACCGCGAGACCAGGTGTCGAAGTCTCTTGCCAACTATGAAACCACATCCAAATTCGTGTCTTTCTGCATGGCAGCTGTAAAAGATGTCCCAGTTCTTCCGTCGTGTGCATCCCTGTCCCCTCCATCTCATTCCCTGTATGGCGGTGATGTCAGCCTTGTATTTGTCGAGGACATCCGCCAGTTGGATAGAGGCACCATCTCTGTATAGAGTTGGGACATTCCAGGTGCATATCCTTAAATCATGGTCCTTATATCGTTTGCGGGGGTCGTCATAGTTTGAGGGGTGTTCTTGTTTTTTCTTTTCTTCGTGTTTTCATAATAAATTTTGTTTAAGGAGAGTGGCTTATTAGGCCACCGATCCCGATTCCTAAGACGCATCGGTGGTAGCATGCCGATTAGGTTACTCAACATTTCGCCTTCTAACTTTAGCTAACTTCTCCCAAGTGAGTGACAATCAGTAACTTTCAGCCTCTGGGCAATGTCCCATTCACCATAACACCTCAAAACGTTAAGTTTTTTGCGACTTGTTCACAAAACGGTCAACTCTCAGCCGCTTAGAAAAAGGAATTCAAATTTATTATCATCTGCACTATACTCGCAAGATACATCCTAAACAAAATTGTATTCCTTATTGTACGCTATTAACTGCATACTGTGCATTGCTTGGCTATAAAGAATTTATCTATTGCCTCTGAATGTTGTTTACGAAGAAGCCGCTGTTTACAAAACACCATACTAGTTAACCTTGTTTAATTGAAATGAACAATTGAAAATAAAATTATAATCATTATTAAATAAACTCTTTTTTCCTCCGCATTGACTTGTTTTGACCGTTTTTCTTGCTATCTGCTGCTCATTTTAGACATAATTAAATCGCACTATTAGATGGTAAACAAATCCCAAGTAATGAAACAGAAGATGACAGCGACATAACAATGTAGGATTTAATAAGGCCAATAATGGCAATATAAGAGCCGAACACAAAGAAGATACAGCAAATATCATTAAATGACAATAATAACATAACAGCCCGATGATAACAATAGAGAAATGAAGAAGAGAATGTCAAAAAAGCTAAGCAATGACAAACAATACTTTGCTACAAATGACAAAAATTCAGTGTTGAAAAACAGCTAATGACTGAGATGTAAACAATAGAAAGAAGGACAATAAAGGGCAGAGCAAACGGAAATAAATCTTGAAGCTAATTAAATGGCGATTTGTGTCATGATAAGGCCAATTATTACAAACATATCACATTTACTACACCGAATGGTCATTTGTGGGACAGCCATAATAACGCAGAAAATGATAAAGTTTTGTGGCCAGCCCATAAAGGTCAATGTGGCTAGGCAAACAGATACACAAACCTATAGCCGCGGGGGAGAGAAGATGTTAGTGTTAAACACTAGAAGGCATATCATTGTTGTGATTGTTACAAGGGACCTTTACATCCCCTCTCCACAATACACACACACGAATATTATGGTTGCTCATATGCTTTGTCTTGTGTGAAGGATACGTGTTATGGCACAATGGTTATGACAACAATAACAATTTTTGTAACTGTCAAAACAATGTCATATCACCGTTAACACCAATTGCAATGTGATTGGGCTAATGAAGGCACTGAGGGAAAATTGTTCGATTGTTGATGTCTTCTCATTTCACACCTTTTCAAGTTGGACATGAGTAACATGAACTGACTACAAGTAAATGGACATTTTAACTGATATACAAAATTAATATACCAATCAATAATTAGAAACAAAATTGTACTTGGAATATCAAATGTAATGTGTGTTATCAACAATTTACATAGAGTATTGTATGTAACCAATTTTACATAGAGTATACTTACTTACTTACTTAAGTGGCCCATTACAACTTACTAACATGGTTCAAAAATTTGATGCCTGAAGTATTACAGAATTCAACACGCTTCGGTCTTCTGCGTGCGTTCTTCACTTAGTCCTACCAGATGGTGGAACGTAGGCAACCACTAGGACCTTCCAACGAAGTTTGGGTCTCCCTGCTCTATGCCGTCCTTCAGGCTCGCTTATACAGCTCATGGTTCAACCGATGGCGAAACTCGTCGTCGACACAAAGAGGTCCACATATTTTTCGGAGAACTTTTCTCTCGAATACTCCCAGTTTTTGTATGCCCGTTGTCGAAAGCACCCACGATTCCTCGTTGACCGCTAAACCCATTTTTGCTGACTCCTTTTCTAGTGATGAAAAAACTCCAGTAACATCCCGCAGATTTCGGCCAATAAAGTCTATATCAAAGTGGCATGTGGCTCCTGTTGAATATGGTGCCAGATATGTTGATACCAGCCTTTCTCATCACCTTCTCTATAACTATATTAAACTAGCGGACCCGGCGAACTTCGTCTCGCCCTAATTTAATGCCTTTAGTTAACTCAGTAGAGAGTTGTATGATAAAAAATGAAATTCGAGATTAATCCCACATACTTCCAACGATTGGCCTTGCGATTTATTGATTGTCTTCGGGGAATTGGAATGGTTGATCAGTTGGAATTATCTGATTCGTAAGATAAGGACTTCCTCTTCTTAGAATTTGTTTTTGATGATCGTCGGTTAAATTACATTGTTTGTCAGATTCTTGACGGACAACCGCGTACCGTCGCACAATTTCGGTTGATTTAGATTCCGCAATATGATTATGATCGATCCCACCTTCATCTGTAAATTATACGGTACATTAATAGAGTTGAAAAATTCGGTCGATTGTTGCTCGCATCATCCTCGTCGGTCACGCGGTAAACAGATTTGTACGAATGCAGTTCTCCATCGATTTGACTTTCTAAAATTTAATTCAAGTCATCAGTGTCCTTATTCTTCGCCGCTAGTACTGCCTGTTAATTAATCCAATCGAGATTTTTATATTAAATTTTGTGAAATGTGATGAGTTTCTCTTCCAACGTTGTGAACTCGCCAAAATTTGCAGGGAATGATATCGATTCAGTAGAAACATCAACACGAATTTGGCCGTTGTCAATTTAGCAGACGGTGGGATGTTCTTTTCAACCGTGAGAAGATTTATCGTCAGTTTCAAAGCGGAATTTGCAGTTCGACTGCCTTCCAATAATGTTGCAGCCATGCCAGCGGCCAATGTTATTATAGATCTTGACCGAATTGTTCCCAGAATCAATAAAAAATTGGTTGCCTGTCCCACCGGGAGCATCGTGAAAGTAAATGCCTCCCGTTTTATCGTCAACAACCTTCATCAGCGAATCGTACATGTTTTTGTACTCGGCATTTAACAGCGGCACATTTGTTCGAACTCTTTCGGTCAGTTCGTCTCGATTATAGTCTTGCTCTCGCCAAAATTTGCGATCGAATGCATATTGCATCGAACGATTTGGCGCTGGCATTCCCAATGTTGACAGCTGATTTCCACACATGAGCACGCACATGTCAACCGTCGAACACTCGTTAAATTCTCCAACCAATATTTATCCGAAATTTTCCACCTTGACATCGTTCAAAATCCTCAAATCATTCGAAAACTGCAAAATATAAATTTTTTTTGCGCTTTTCCAGAATTTTCCGAGTTTTTCCATAAGAATTTTCTGTTTTTCCATTCGAAAAGCGATTCCATAACAATTGCACATAATTCCTTACAAAAAAGCAATTTTAGATTTTTCCAATTTCCAGACTTTACCGAAGGATTTTCTCAAAACAGAAGCAAAATGGGCCGGCACTTGATGTATAATTGTACACTTTTCACACCATTTTTATACAAATAGATTTTACAATAACCCGAAATTTTCTAAGCATCCCAATGAATTTTCCACCTTTTCGTCCTCTGAAACCATCAAACCATGCGGTTCAATGGAAACAAATTCGTCGAAAAAATCCAAAACTTTCGACTTTTTTCCGAGTTTTCCACCGATAATTTTTCTATTTTCCATTGGGAAAGTTATTTCGGAATAATTATCCGAAATTTTTCACTGTTACATCGTCCAAAATTATCAAATCATACAACAATATGCCGTTCTCAATAGATAAATTACTATACATTTTTGCCACCATTTTTTAATATATATATATAGTGGAAAGGACAAGATATCACCTTGCCTGAGACCTCTTTTCGTGTTAAATGGTTCAAAGTGATTATTACTAATTTTAATCGAGGATTTGGTGTTTTCCAAGGTACATCTGCAAAGTCGATTCAGCTTTGCAGGAATACCAAACTCAGACATGGCCTCATACAGCCTATTCCTTATCGGACAGTCGAAGGCTTTTCATGATTTTTTTCCAGGATTTGTCGTAAGGTGAATATTTGGTCCGTCGTATATTTTCCAGGTCTAAATCCGCACTGATATTGTCCAATTAGTTGTTCTACAATTGGCTTTAGACGTTCACACAATATGCTTGAAAGGACCTTGTACGCAATTGGTAATAAGCTTACAATCAGCTCCTCCCCGAATGTCTTAAACAATCCAGCAGAGAGACGAGTTGCCTCTCGTCTCTTCTCCCTGTGCCGTTCACGGACAGCTCGCGTTGCATTGGCCGCACTTTCGCCCCGAATGAAGCATCGAAGTCAATGTTCGCACCTCTGGTCACTCGTACGTCCAGAACACTCGATGCGTGTCTTCCATCGACTACCACGTGATGTATCTGATTCCGCGTCAATTGGTCTGGAGATAACCATGTTGCCTTATGAATATTTTTATGGTAAAATCTAGTGCTGCTAACTACCATATTTCTTACCGCAGAGAAATCAATAAGTCTGATGGTGTTGTATGACGTTACGGTGTGCAGACAAAATTTTCCGATGGTAGGCTCAAATGAGGTTTCCCTGCCATTTAGCATTAAACTCGCCTAGTACAATTTTGATATCATGGCTCGGGCTACGGTCGTCTTTGTCCTCATCGCTTTTCTCTTCTGTCGAAGCATAGGCACATATAAGTGTTATGTGGAATAACTTTGTCATGACTCTTATGGTCGTTATACGATCACACACCTGGTTGAACCGTGAGACTAGGCGTCGTAGTCTCTTGCCAAGCACAAATTCTCATCCAAACTCGCGCTTGTCCGCTTGGCAACTATAGTAAATGTCACACGTCTTTATTCGCGAGCACCCGTGTCCCGTCCACCGGATTTGCTGTAACGCGATTATGTCAGCCTTGTATTCTTCGAGGACTTCCGCCAGTTGGATGGAGGTACCTTGTCTATACAGTGTTCTAACATTCCTGGTGCATATCCTAAAATCATGGTCCTTAATCCGTTTGCGGTGGTCGTCAACATTTTGGGGGTCCGTTTTATTCTTTTCTTACTTCTTTTCATTGCAATAGTTCAAACGTTAGTGGCGGATTGCCAGCGCAGCGCACCACGTCGCAGTTTTCTCCTACTGCCAGGATTTTATTACATCCGCAAATTCTGGTTCAGACACTGACCAGGGTACCGCTCACTCTGAGCTGACGTGCCTGGGATTTAGGTTTCACTCCTCACAGTTAGCCAGACTCTGACTGATGTCAAAGGCACGTTTCCAGGCGTCACCACCTAGAGATACTCCGTCCGCAGTAGTACCACGAATACGGAGCTCTTATGGTAGACTTGAAGTGCAATTGGCAAGAATCACTCTGGGTTTGCTAAGTTAAACCGATCAGAAGATTTACCTTGCATCACACTCCATTATATAGATATTATATAGATATTATTACTCGATTTCTAAAGTGGGCGGAGTGGTATATTTGTATGGGAGGTACCAGAAGGGGCAAAACTTTGTCCTGTTATAGCATAACAAATTACAGAATTTAGGTACGATCGCGTTTGGTGTATTGATATTATTACTCCATCCCTAAAGTGAGCGGAATGGTACATTGGTATGGGAGGTATCAGAAGGGGCGAGTCAAGACTTACAAATTATCTCTCCAAAACATTATCCTGTTATAGCTTTACTAAATACAGAATTTGGGTACGATCGCGTTGGTTTTATTGAATTACTCCATCTCTAAAGTGGGCGGAAAGGTACATTTGTATGGGCGGTACCAGAGGGGGCGTGTCTAGACTTTCAAATTGTTCTCGAAAACTTTATCCTGTTACTAAATACAGAATTTGGGCACGATCGCGTTGGATATATTGATTTTATTACTCCACCCATAAAGTGGGCGGAATGGTACATTTGTATGGTAGGTTACATTAGGGGAGTCGCTAGACTTCAAATTTTATTCTTCAAAACTTTATCCTATTATATCTTTACTAAATAATAAATTTGGGTACGATGGCGTTGGTTTTATTGATATTATTAATCCATCTCTAAAGTGGGCGGAAAGGTACATTTGTATGGAAGGTCCAGAAGGTGCGTTGCTATGTATAATAATTTCTTATTAAGAACGGGTGTTATTTTTCGATAAATTGTCGTGATCGAATTGATATGCGTGGCACCCCCTATGCAAGGTGAATAGTTGCTAACACATCTAAAACAAAATGAATGTAAGAGCTTTGAAACTTTGTGTTAGTTACTTTACCACTAATATTTATAACACCAGTTTACAAATCTTTATTTTTTGTCAGCTGCAGAGTTGTAAATAATTTTTTTCTATAGATTTCGGCCTCCTAAACACGAATATGAGATTTAAAAATTTTTCCTCTGATTAGTTTTCAAGATATGAATTTTTGAATTATTTTGCAAATTTTTTATGAGATGCATCAGCTTATTGGAGAATAATTCGTAAACGCATCCAACGATTTGGACAAGAGTGGTTTCCAATTAAAGGTAATGTGATCCTCTAAAACATTTCTATACAAGCTTTTAACATCGGTTGGGTAGTTCTGATGGTAGGAGCAATTAAAGTTACAAAAACTAATTTTTTTGTGCAAAAATCACTGATTTAAATTGATAAAAAAAATTATAAAAAATATTAATCGCAAAAATAAATCCAATTTCATAAATTAAGTATAAAGATTGGACTTTCCCGAGGAAAACAAGCCATCATATATAAAAATTGGGTAATAAGAGGGAGAGTTACACGTTTTTAAATAGGACACTACAAATCATAAATTTTTTGATTTTAATCATATCACCGTAGGCTTAGAGCTAAACTTTACGTTTCATGAAAATGACGATAAAAAGTTGAAATGCCACTGTATTATGGGCTGATCATGCATCACGATAATGTTTAATTTGAAATCCTAGCTGATAATTTTTAGAAAATATCGATATTTTTCATTTCTGTCGACTGGACCAAAAGTCTTTTTACTTTTTAAACGATGACAGTAAAAAAACTGGACCAATGAGATAAAAACTGTTTGATTGTTATAAAAGTACATTAACAGGGATTCTTGTATGATCATTGATTATTTTGACATTGCTTCAATTTGGAGGCTTGAAGTGCATTTTAAGCCTATATTTTTAAAAAATCTCTATATTTTTAATTTTTAAACCGCGTAACCGCCTAAGAAGAATTTGTTGAGTATTAGAAAAGTGGAATATTTATTAATTGCAATATAAGCATATATATATCTGGTTTACAAATGGAAAATATCGATATTTTTTAAAAATATAGGCTTAAAATGCACTTCAAGCCTCCAAATTGAAGCAATGTCAAAATAATCAATGATCATACAAGAATCCCTGTTAATGTACTTTTATAACAATCAAACAGTTTTTATCTCATTGGTCCAGTTTTTTTACTGTCATCGTTTTAAAAGTAAAAAGACTTTTGGTCCAGTCGTCAGAAATGAAAAATATCGATATTTTCTAAAAATGATCAGCTAGGATTTCAAATTAAACATTTTCGTGATACATGATCAACCCATAATACAGTGGCATTTCCACTTTTTATCGTCATTTTCATGCAACGTAAAGTTTAGCTCTAAGCCTACGGTGATATGATTAAAATCAAAAAATTTATGATTTGTAGTGTCCTATTTAAAAACGTGTTACTCTCCCTCTTATTACCCAATTTTTATATATGATGGCTTGTTTTCCTCGGGAAAGTCCAATCTTTATAATTAATTTATGAAATTGGATTTATTTTTGCGATTAATATTTTTTATAATTTTTTTTATCAATTTAAATCAGTGATTTTTGCACAAAAAAAATTGTTTTTGTAACTTTAATTGCTCCTACCATCAGAACTACCCAACCGATGTTAAAAGCTTGTATAGAAATGTTTTAGGGGAGCACATTACCTTTAATTGGAGACCACTCTTGTCCAAATCGTTGGATGCGTTTACGAATTATTCTCCAATAAGCTGATGCATCTCATAAAAAATTTGCAAAATAATTCAAAAGTTCATATCTTGAAAACTAATCAGAGGAAAAATTTTTAAATCTCATATTCGTGTTTAGGAGGCCGAAATCTATAGAAAAAAATTATTTACAACTCTGCAGCAAAATGGCTGTAAACTAGTGTAATTAGTGTAGATATGGGCGTGATCGATCTGATAGGCGCTACAACTCTCTTCTATATCTATACTTATATTATACAGACGACGACAAAACAGCATGGTTTTATTTTAACCATATTAATAAAATCCAAATAAACATTTTATTTTTCTTTGAGACCACGGGATAGATAAATACCAAAGAATTGTTTAATAAATCAAACATATTATCTAGAATTCTCATCAAGAGTAACTAATGGCACAGCATCACCAGAAAATTGAGTTGTAATAGCGGCAACAAACAAAAAAAAATCGCACAACCAAAGATGTAACATATTTACCCGCAAAAACTTGTAATGAGGTTTCATCTAAAATACGAAACGAAATGATGTAAAATGTAGATAAACATAATTTGAAACTAGAGGACCTTTTGTCATTTTTCCAAGTGTCATCCATTATAAACTCCAACCAGTGAGGATGGAAGTCCCTAACAAAGAAGCTAACGTAGGCTGTTAGCAAAGTGCTAACGAAGAAATAAATTGAATCTCGTCATTGCTTAACGACTCTTTTTTACCCTCTAAGGGGGCTCCCATACAAAAATAATTTTTTTTTTATAAATTTTACTCCCACCGCTCCTAACTATCCCAAACGTGTACATTAAGGGTTCAAATGAATGACCGACGCCCAATATTTTTCCAGTCCCAACTGTTTCTTAGAACATATCTACATTCTCTCTTAAATTTTATGGTGGACCCTGCTCCTGTCTCTTCCATTGTAAAAACATTGTACTTACGACCCACCTTACGTAGTTTTATGTTCAACCACAAACTATTTTTGAACTACCACAATGAAATCATCATCACCGCAATCATTCATATAACATTGTGCTTTTTTATGTCTTTGGGTCAGTAATTTTTTTCCCCTTACTCATGAAAATTCGCATCAGAAAACAATGAAATGTTAGAAATCCACCCACATTTCTATTCTATTCTATACACACAATTCTGCTATCTGTTCGGTGTAAACTGCTTGACAGGATATTAAATTGTCCACTGAGCCAAAAATAATGACAACATTATGACAAGCACAATGTGAATTTCAGCAGCGGCGATGTTATCAGCAAGACATCAATCTTTTAGCTTCAGCACCTTTGATGACTGTTCCAATATGTGTTTGTGGGTTTTTTTGAACTTTAAATGTTCGAAGATTATTTAGAAATATTAGAGAATGTCTGTGAGAAAGAAGAAACATATTTCTTTATAAATGATTACTAAATTAATGTTAATAATTGTATGTATAGTAAAACTCTGGAGAGGCTAAATCATACACTTCATCTATAGGAGCTTTAAACCATGTTAGATAATATGAATCTAATATTGTTTGAGTAAGCAGTTAGTTTACAAACAAATATTGTCAATTATAATTATAAGTTGCGGTAATGAAATGTTATCATTAAAATGTAAATAATTTTTGTTTAAGAAATACTTTGGTAATTAACTTAAAACAAAACTCATAAACATATTTCTTTCTTTAGAACTATTTATAAACCACGTATCATCATATCTAACGGGTGGGATAAACCTTCCTGTTTTTTAGGATTCACCTTAACATAAAAAATATTAAAAGCAATAATTTATGTCACTATTTAAAAAAAGTATTTCTTGAGTAAAATTTAATTAAATTCAGCGTACTTACAAAAAAGATATACCCGTAGATCTATGATAGTAATTTCGGTCATTTGTATGGGACGCATCTAATGAAAAGTGACAAATGTTAATAAGATAATCAAACCGAACAAATTCAAATAATCTGCAATTTTTCATTTGCAAGTTATGCGAAGAATATTAATGTTAAAATAGCTGATGGAAGGTATTAGAACTATTACAATACTCTAACAAGAGAACTAAACAGACTTAAATCAAATATCCTCCAGTTGTCCCTTTCGATGGTAAGAGAGAAATTTTAATTTTCCTAAAAACCAGTAAGAAAGTTTCCATCGGGTAACCCGACTTACATATACCCTCACCCTCAGTAACATATTATATAGATACTAGTGGGCCCGGCAATGCCCCAATATTAACTTATAATATAATTCACATTTCTAACTGCCCTAAGTGCTATGTAAACGCAAATTTATTTATTTGTAGATCTAACATACAAAGTACTTTTAAACCGAAAATAATATGTTGAGTGTAGTAACTTATGTACCTAAGTTACTGTTAAGTAACTCATTAACATGAAAGTTAACCATGAAAGACTATTTTTAAATACTAATTTTCTTAGGCTCTATGATGATCATCAGAAAAAAAAAAAAACTTAATTTCCCTTTGCACCCCATGAATGAGGTATGGGATAGCTTCACACGTTGTTGTGAATTACCACGCTTTCTATTTTTAGATTCACAACTAACGGCACCTACTTGTTTATCGACGAATGCGAACGTCACTGTTTGACACGACGATGGAATCGACGCTTAATACTGCGAAGTTGCTGTCAACAACATTCGAGGGGAGCCGACAATGAAAGAAAATATTATTTATTTTGTTCTTTTAAGATGACTGGAGCCAGGTTTGAACCAGCGATTTCCCGCACGGTAGTCGCGTGTTCTAACCACTATGCCACGGCCGGTCCCATCATCAAATTTATATCTATACTGCGGACATGTAGATCAAGTTTTTTCTGTAAGTAGGGTGAAAAAAAATTCTTGCACTAATTGGAAAAAGACATTCGCTAAATATCATAAATAAATTTCTATTTTTATGTGTTGTACTGGTTACTATCTTTGGGCGTAAAAACACATTTGGCATGCCTTCTCCGCCCATTGACCGGAAATGAAAATTTTGTTTCAAGATTCATGCATTTATTTTCGAGAACTGTATGTGTACCAAACTTTAAGTATTTTGCCATAAAAAGCACTATTTTATTTCTTGTTCTCCAACTGATCAAGTATTTTGCTTATACTATTTTGGATAATATATTCGTATTACCATGCCTTGAGATAATTCGGCCACCAAATGTTTGGCTTAGCAAAGTGATGGTCTCATGCGCTATATGGCATGTATGCCGTCGTGTTGGAACCATTTCTCCTCCGAATGTTTTGCAATGACATGATATATATAAAAAAATCAATAGTTCGTCCACCAGCTATGACTATGGCTTCTTCTGTGCACATGGTACGCGCTTGATTTGGATAAATATTATCGGAAATAGTAAATGCTGCCGATCCATAGTATTGCGTATTAGCTGATCAGATGTGTGATTTTGTGCACTATAAACTTGACAAAGTGCTCCATAAGTTTAGTGAACGGAGCGTGTATTTTGAAACTAATTTCCTACGGTTTGTAATAGTTGTTCTAGTGTAAGACTTTGCATGGTGATTTGCCATAGTATACCAAAAGAAAGTCTAACACACTTCATTATTGTGCAGCTAGATTTACACTTTTACCTATCTGAAGTTCTATAGGTCTAAATAAACCCATATATATTTTCTTTCCAAATGTTCGATAATGCTACCTCTGATATTCTAAGAAAATTTAAATTGAGCCCCCAGTCAGACAAAAGCTATTTCCCTGCTCAACTCCAATGAACATTGCTTAATTTGTATTTGAAAGATTTATTACCGATTCTCTCTCTTGTAAAGTGAAAAACACATACCTGTAAAGTAAATACAAAACACATTGCTGTTTTAGTCGGCGCAGATTCGATATGTCCTCAACTACCTGGTGTAAGGGGCAAGGCACCGTTTCTTCCTACCTGGCAGTAATTAATACTGCTCCAACAACATATATACCAAATCTCATCTTCATACCTCTGATAGTTCATGAGATATAGCCCTTTTGATTTTCTAGTTGTATGGGCGGTGCCACGCCTCTTTATCTAATCACAACCAAATATAGCCAGGGCTTATCTACAGCTCAACAGTACAACTTGGTAAATTTTTCGTATCAATCTGTCTATTGGAAAAGCCTGCAAAGCGATTTTTTAAAAGGGGGCGTGGCACCGCCCACTTCCACCTTGGCTGAAATTAATTCTGCTTCAACAACATATATACCAAATCTCATCTTCATACCTCTGATAGTTCATGAGTTACAGCCCTTTTGATTTTCAAGTTGTATGGGCGGTGCCACGCCCCTTTATCCAATCACAGCCTATTACAGCCAGGAACTATCAACAGGTCAACAGTACCACTTGGTAAAATTTTCGTATCAATCGGTCTATTACAAAAGCCGTTCGAGCGTGGCACCGCCCACTTCCACCTTGGCTGAAATTAATACTGCTTCAACAACATATATACCAAATCTCATCTTCATACCTCTGATAGTTCATGAGATACAGCCCTTTTGATTTTCAAGTTGTATGGGCGGTGCCACGCCCCTTTGTCCAATTGGGCCGAATTGTAAATCTAAACCATCCGGGGCGGTACCCAAACGCATACAAAACAAGTACAGAAATTTCAGTCAGTTAAACTGACTGATAAATACCATCACCCAATATAAGATATTGTTTAAGTCTTGAGTTATTGAAATTAACCGATTTGTAATTAAAAGAAGAAAGTTTCAGTCTGGCAACCCAACTTACATTTACCCTTACCCTCAGTAAAACAAATAATTTTCTATTATATTGATATTATTACTCGATTTCTAAAGTGGGCGGAGTGGTACATTTGTATGGGAGGTACGAGAAGGGGTGTGGTTAGGCTTCCAGATTTATTCTCCATTACTTTATCCTGTTATAGTTTTACTAATTACAGAATTTGGGCACGATTGCCTTGGGTGTACTGATATTATTAGTACATCCCTAAAGTGGGCGGAAAGGTACATTTGTATGGGAGGTACCATAAGGGGCGTCGCTAGACTTCCAATTTTTTCTCCAAAACTTTGTCCTGTTATAACATAACAAAATACAGAATTTGTACATTTGTATGGGAGGTACCATAAGGGGCGTGTCTAGACTTCCAGATTTTTTCTCCAAAACTTTATCCTGCTTAAACTTTACCAAATACAGAATTTAGGCACGATCGCGTTAGGTCTTTTAATAATATTAATCGATTTCCAAAGTGGGCGGTACCAGATGTGTATGGGAGGTACCAGATGGGGCGTGAATAGACTTCCCATTTTTTTCTCCAAAACTTTATCCTGTTATAGCTTTACTAAAAATAGAATTTGGGTTCGATCACGTTTAATTTATTGATATTATTTCTCCATCTCTATAGTGGGCGGAAAGGTAGAATTGTATGGGAGGTACCAGAAGGGGCGTGGCTAGGCTTTCCAAATTTTTTTTCAAAACTTTATCCTGTTATAGCTTTACTAAATATAGAATTTGGGGACGATCCCGTAGGGTGTATTGATATTATTACTCGATTTCTAAAGTGGGCGGAATGATGTATTGTATGGGAGGTACCAGAAGGGGCGGGGCCATGTAGTCCATTTGCAATACCGTAAGTAGTTTTGAGAAAATAATACCTCGTGCAAAATTTCAAAACATTTGGTTGCGTCTTTCGAAAGTTATCGTGCGAACCAGCCGGACAGCCATCGGACAGACAGACAGACAGACGGACATGGCTCAAACGACTTAAAAAGTCATGAATCGAATTTGGTTCAAAGAAACCTAGGGTCTAAAGTCACTCCTTCTATGTGTTACACTTTTGGGTCGTATCAAATGATATATACCCTCATCCCTAAGGGTGATGGTATACAAAATTTACGCAAATCGGTCCAGCCGTTTAGGAGGAGTTTAGTCACAACACACGTACGGTAGAATTTTATATATAAAGATTATTACTCGATTTCTAAAGTGGGTGGTAAGGTACATTCGTATGGGAGGTCCCATAAGGGGCGTCGTTAGGCTTCCAAATTTTTCTCCAAAGCTTTATCCTGTTATAACTTAACAAAATACAGAATTTGGACACGATCGCGTTGGGTGCATTGTTATTATTACTCCATCTTTAAAGTGGGCGGAGTTGTACATTTGTATGGAAGGTCACCAGAAGGGGCGTGTCTAGACTTCCAATTTTTTTCCAAAACTTTATCCAGTTATATCTTCTTCTTATATATAAAAATGAATTGCTGTGCAGTTGTCTCGCTAAAACTCAAAAACGGCTGGACCGATTTTCAAAATTGTTTCTTTGTTTTGTTCGCTATTGCTTCCGGATGGTTTAAAAGGTCTTATTTTTTTCGAAAAGTGGGCGGCGCCACGCCCCTTTTTTCAAATATCGCTCAGACGGCTTTTCTAATATACCGATTGATACAAAAATTTTACCATGAGGTACTGTTGACCTGTAGATAGTTCCTGACTACATTTGGTTGTAATTGGATAAAGGGGCGTGGCACCGCCCATACAACTTGAAAATTAAAAAGGCTATATTTCATGAACTATCAGAGGTATGGAGATGAGATTTGGTATATATGTTGTTGGAGCAGTATTAATTACAGCTAGGGTGGAAGTGGGCGGTGCCACGCCCTCTTTTCAAAAATCGCTCTGACGGCTTTTCCAATAGTCCGATTGATACAAAAATTTTACCATGAGGTACTGTTGACCTGTAGATAGTTCCTGACTACATTTGGTTGTAATTGGATAAAGGGGCGTGGCACCGCCCATACAACTTGAAAATTAAAAAGGCTATATTTCATGAACTATCAAAGGTATGAAGATGATATTTGGTATATAGGTTCTTGGAGCAGTATTAATTACAGCCAGGATGGAAGTGGGCGGTGCCACGCCCTCTTTTCAATAATCGCTCTAACGGCTTTTCTAATAGATCGATTGATACGAAAATATTACCAAGTGGTACTGTTGACCTGTTGATATTCTAAGGCTATATTTGGTTGCGATTGAATAAAGGGGCGTGGCACCGCCCATACAACTTGAAAATCGATTGGGCTATATCTTATGAACTATAAGAGGTATGAAGATGAGATTTGGTATGTTGTTGGAGCAGTATTAATTATATCCAGGAAGGAAGTGGGCGGTGCCACACCCTCTTATCAAAAATCGCTCTAACGGCTTATCTAACACAGTACAACATTTTTCAGTTAATTGATTGCCAACTCAATTCTGTGAACTGTATGTGAAATTAGACCCAAAAAGAAGAATTTCTGCATCATTCGTTTTGTCTTCTTACCTGCGATTTGAAGTTAGTATCGATTTGAAGTTAGTACTATCGTATAGGGGAATTTATCACGTTTATCACGAATAAAAGCGAAACGCGTGCATCGATTTTTATGATCTTTGTCTCATTTTGCTCATAGGTTATGTGACTTTGCGAAAAAATAACTAGACTTGAAACTTTTTTCCATTTTGGATTTTTTATGTATTTTTAAAAAAAAAAAATTTAAATTTTTAGGCAAAAAATAATTTTTTCCCTTCATACATTCATTTTTAACTTCGAAAGTGTTACTTGTATAGGAAAACAATATATGAACAGATTAAGGGAATTGTAATTCTTAATTTTTTAAAATTTATTTCAACTAAATTGGGCTAGTGGTTGTCGAGCTATGTCAAACAACAGGGCCTAAATTCCCGTGATAAATTGCCCTATACGATAGTACTAACTTCAAATCGATACTAACTTCAAATCGCAGGTAAGAAGACAAAACGAATGATGCAGAAATTCTTCTTTTTGGGTCTAATTTCACATACAGTTCACAGAATTGAGTTGGCAAATCATGTGTTGTACTGTGTAATAGATCGATTGATTCGAAAAATTTACCAAGTGGTACTGTTGACCTGTTGATAGTCCCAGGCTATATTTGGTTGTAATTGGATAAAGGGGCGTGGCACCGCCCATTCAACTTGAAAATTAAAAGGGCTATATCTCATGAACTATCAGAGGTATAAAGATGAGATTTGTTACATATGTTGTTGTTGCAGTGTGAATTACAGTAAGGGTGGAAATGGGCTGTTCCACACCCTTTTTACAACAAACGGTTAAAACTGTCAAAATTCCACAGTAGGTACAAATTAGAGCCGGCCCATAGGTCTGAAGTTTTCGATAGTTACTCATTGCTAAAAAATATCTCTGCCTGAAATCTTCATGCTTTTCAGCGCGAACTAGAAATTGATTTTAGACTTATAGTTTCTTAGTGAAATTATCTAGAAATTATCGATTACCACGCAATTCAATATTTGGCTTTTAAATTGTATCAAATTATCACAAAGTAGCTGCCCAGACTAAAACAGTGATTAGTTTTTAATTTACTTTACAGGTATGCATTTTTCAATTACTTTTCAGAAGAGCGAATCGGTAATTAATCCTATAGATAGAAAAATTAAGCAATATTCATTGTAGTTATACTTGAAAACAACTTTTGTTTGATTGGGGCACAATTTACATTTGTATAGTATGTTAGGGGTAACATTAGCAACCTTTTGTAAATAACCTATGTATGGGGTATTTTTTTGACGTATTGAACTTCTGGTAGGTATAAGTGTAAATCTATATGTCATGCTAATGAAGTGTAATAAACTTCGTTTCAGTATACTTTGGGAAATCACCATGTAAAGACTACACAAGGACAACGTTTACAAATCTTGCAAATTTGTTTTCAAAATGCGCGTTCTGTTCGCCAAACTTATGGAGCCCTTTGTGAAGTTTACGGTGCATATACTCAGCCATCTGAGCAGTTACTAGAAGCCATCGACGCTGTGGACGTAAGTGTGACAGGTCTTGAATTTTTAGAACGGACGCCGTCCTCAGCAACTCGGTCTCTGCAAATGCTGTTTAAAGATCTTGCTTGGCCTACACTCAAGAACTAGAGCCAGTGGACGATCAATTGAATTTTTTTATTTATCATGTCATTAAACATTATTTGAAGGAAAAATGGTTCCAACACAAACGGCGTAACATGTCATACAGCGCGTGAGACCATCACTTTGTTAAGCCAAACATTGGTGACCGAATTATCTCAAAAAATGGTAATACGAGTCCAATACAAATATAGTATTCGGGAATATTCTTGATATGTGAGAGAAGAAGACATGGCAAAAGAGGTTTATATGGCTAAAGGCATGATGCTTCAAACGAAATTTTTAGTGGCGTTCAGTAGCGAAGAAGGCATGACAAAAGTGTTGAAATTGAATTGATCTTTAACGGAATGTCTGTTTCCGATTTGTAAAAGATATGACTCTGCTGATGAACTTTTTACTATCGTCATAGAGCCTATGATATTTAGAATTTAAAACAACAACACTTAATTTGTTAAATTTCATCTTAAGGAGTTGTTTGAAATTAGTTACATAAGTTAATAAACTCAACATATCATTATCGAGCTGGAGTACCGTTTTCAAAGTACTTTGTAGACCTAAATGTGAAATATATTACAAGTTAAAATGCAATAGCGAAGCATTGCCGGGCCCACTAGTCTATATATATAAACAATTGTTGCAAGTGTGTTGTGACTTCATAACTTACGAACGGCTGGACCGATTTGCTTTTTTTTTTTTTGTATGCGTTTAGGTGGCGCCCCGGGTAGTTTATATTTACAATTCGGTCCAATTGGACAAATGGGCGTGGCACCGCCCATACAACTTGAAAATCAAAAGGGCTGTATCTCATGAACTACACTACTTTACAAATAATTATTTTTTCTCTGGTCTTTGAACACCACTATTTTTTTATGATAGAGGACGGGTTTCTGATTAAGAAAAAAAATTTTAAAAAATTTTTTATGGAGTGGATTTTTTTTAAAAATTTTTTTAGTAAAATTTTTTTCTTTGTTGACGGTGCCTTTGGATTTTACCGTATATTTCAAGTTCTAGACGGGCCATCAGGACAAAAGAGGTACCAAATTTATTAGAATCAAATGGCCAACAAGAATTATGCCACTTTAAGTCAACAAATTGCTTTATTTTGCCCTACTGGCTGAATTTATTTGAAAAATTGAGCTTTTTTCATGAAAATTAGAGTCTCCTTTTTTAGTTTTTAAATAATGAAAAATCGAAAACTCGAGATAAAATTTTTTTGAAACCTTCTGCGTATAGTGAACACCTTAGCAAACAAATGTTGTATTGCAGAAGAGAATCTATGGACTAGTTAAAAAGTAATGGCCTCTGAAAGTTGGCATACAGAAATTAAGTTTTTATAAATATTTGAATTTTTGCATTTGTCGGAAATGCAGAATATGGTCCGAAAGCCCAAACAACAACAAAAATATACCATTCACTTCATCTTGGTCCCATAACATCGAAATAGCAGGTCAAAATGGGAGCCGAGGCCCATGATGCACTTGGAGGGGTCAAGAAAGGGGCTCCTAGGATTCTATGATGACCGCCTATGTGCGGGTACTCAAATAAAAGATATTTTCGAGACGAATCCAATGGTGTAATTTTTAAGACTTATTGGGGACCCAGGGAGTCAAAAAAGGGTCTCCTTCGGTCCTCTATGTGCGGGTATTCAAATGAAATTTTTTTTTGAGACCAATCCAGTGGTGCCAATTTCAAGACTCCACGGGTCCTACCGTTGTATTCGTCTCGAAAATATCTTTTATTTGAGTACCCGCACATAGGCGGTCATCATAGAATCCTAGGAGCCCCTTTCTTGACCCCTCCAAGTGCATCATGGGCCTCGGCTCCCATTTTGACCTGCTATTTCGATGTTATGGGACCAAGATGAAGTGAATGGTATATTTTTGTTGTTGTTTGGGCTTTCGGACCATATTCTGCATTTCCGACAAATGCAAAAATTCAAATATTTATAAAAACTTAATTTCTGTATGCCAACTTTCAGAGGCCATTACTTTTTAACTAGTCCATAGATTCTCTTCTGCAATACAACATTTGTTTGCTAAGGTGTTCACTATACGCAAAAGGTTTCAAAAAAATTTTATCTCGAGTATTCGATTTTTCATTATTTAAAAACTAAAAAAGGAGACGCTAATTTTCATGAAAAAAGCTCAATTTTTCAAATAAATTCAGCCAGTAGGGCAAAATAAAGCAATTTGTTGACTTAAAGTGGCATAATTCTTGTTGGCCATTTGATTCTAATAAATTTGGTACCTCTTTTGTCCTGATCGCCCGTCTAGAACTTGAAATATAGGGTAAAATCCAAAGGCACCGTCAACAAAGAAAAAAATTTTACAAAAAAAATTTTTTAAAAAAATCCACTCCATAAAACATTTTTTTAAATTTTTTTTCTTAATCAGAAACCCGTCCTCTATCATAAAAAAATAGTGGTATCCAAAGACCAAAATGGCTGTAAACTAGTGCTATCAGAGGTATGATGATGAGATTTGGTATATATGTTGTTGGAGCAGTATTAATTACAGCCAAGGTGGAAGTGGGCGGTGCCACGCCCCCTTTTCAAAAATCGCTCTAACGGCTTTTCTAATAGACCGATTGATACGAAAATTTTACCAAATGGTACCGTTGACCTGTTGATAGTCCCTGGCAATAATAGATTGTGATTGGATAAATGGGCGTGGCACCGCTGATACAACCTGAAAATCAAAAGGCCTATATCTCCTGAACTATCAGAGGTATGAAAATGAGATTTGGTATATATGTTGTTGGAGCAGTATTAATTACAGCCAGCGTAGAAGTGGGGGTGTGCCACGCCCCCCTTTTCAAAACCGCAGGTTTTCCCAATAGACAGATTGATACGAAAATTTTACCAAATGGTACTGATGACCTGTAGATAGTCCCTGGCTATATTTGGTTGTGATTGGATAAAGGGGCGTGGCACCGCCCATACAACATGAAAGTAAAAAGGGCTATATCTCATGAACTATAAGAGGTATGAAGATGAGATTTGTTTCATATATTGTTGTTGCAGTATAAATAACAGTAAGAGTGGAAGTGGGCTGTACCTAGTGTTTTTGATTTCCCGGCATTTTTCATTTCCCGGGAAATCGGGATTTTTGTATCATTTTCCCGGGATCCCGGGAAATCCCGGTCCAAAATAAAACATAAATAAAAATTACCTTTTTTATTTTAATACAAACAATCGAATATAAAATAAAACATAAAAATAATTTTAAAAATCTCGTGTTATGGTTTATTCGAAAATTTGTTAATATTTAGACAAGCTATCATCGTGAAACCTTTACATAAGCAATCTCCTTATAGACTACGAGTGGTGCAACAAGGGATATATTGAAATTCGTACTTTAAGGGGTAAAAAGGCCAATAGAAAAAGGACCCAATCTAAACGCCTAAAGCTATATTCCGAAGGCATTTTTCAAAATTCGTTCTTACGTACTAAAAATGCTCCAAAAGGGGTAAAACTTATACAATCGCCCAGACCAACGGCTTAAGGTAGCATCGCAAAAATCTATATGGGAATGTTTAATATAGATTTAGAGATCTGCATGAGGAGATTTTCAAAATTGTTACCCCTTAAAGAAAAACCTAAACAAACAAAGACCAAACGGCTTAAGGTAGAATAGCAAATAAGGGGCGGTGTATTTATTTTAGTAAGTAGTTGTGTGCTGTGAATTCATATCAAATTAGAACCAACACCCTAAAGTTATTAGTGCGAGTATTGGGGCAAATATCTATTTTATGGAGCAATTCCGCGAAATGAGAGAGTTTCGAACTTTTAGCAGGACATACTCGAAAATGAGATAAAACTGTTACCATCACCCAGACCAAACGACTAAAGGTGGAATCGCGACAACTAGATTTAAAACTTATTTTATAGGGTAATTGTGCAATATGAAGGGATTTTTTGAGATTCGTACTCCTTGGGATAAAAAGCGGAAAAGTGTTATCATCGCTCAGACCAAACACCTAAAGGTACAATCACCCAGTACACCGACAAAGAAAGTTATATATCAGTCAATTGGCTTAAAAATATTGTTTTAGCATATATGCCTATCAATTAGTAAGTACCCATCAACTCATGGACATGGTATTGCTAATCCATTTTAGCAATTTAATACGTTCGAATTTGTCTTTATATATTAAAGCACATTTGAAAGATAAACAATACATCGAGAGACTGAAGACGATAGTGATGGTCAAAAAAAATAGTCACCAATTGCTAAATTTATGGTAAAAAAAGTGGAACAATAAATAATATATGGTTTTAACTTATTTAACATTTTGACATTGACAGATTAAATAAGCATAATGAAATCCCGGGAAATCTCGGTCGCATTCCCGGGATTCCGGGACAAAAAATTGGCCGGGATTCCCGGGATTTTTGTCCCGGGAATTCTCGGGACAAAAACACTAGCTGTACCACACCCCTTTTAAAATAAACAGTTATAACTGTCAAAATTCCACAGTATATTGCAGTTTGCCTAAGATATACAGTAAGGGGGGCCAGTTTTTTTATTCGCAAAAATTGTAACCAACTCTGCGATGAATTGTTAGAAAATGTCACCAATAAACTTTGTGTGTAATATCAATTCCTAGCTCGCTGGTAAAGCTTAATTTAGTGCAGATAACTTAAATTTTGATAGAAGTGTCTTAAATCTGAAGTCTGTACGCTTTCAATAATCATGGGGCAACGAACGTCACTTCCAAAAGAAGCGCAAAACGAAGTAAATAATCGAAAAATCCTTTTATCTTAAAAAAAGCATCAACTAGGATTTTGATTCATGTGGATTTTTAATGTACATTTGACACCCAACAAAACCCCATTTACCGTTTTTGTTGCCATTATAGGTCAACCAATTCGTCATTCAGGCGAGGTGTGTGAAGTGAGATAGACTTTCATTGAGACTTTCTTTGAAAAATCACCATGTAAAGATTACACAAGAACAACGTTTACAAATCTTGCAAATTTATTTTCAAAATGCGCGTTCTGTTTGCCCTTTGTGAAGTTTATGGTGCATATTTTCATCCATCTGAGCAGCTAATAGAATCTATCAACGCTGTAGACGTAAGTGTGACAGGGGACTCGAATTTATCGAACCGACGTCGTTCTCAGCAACTCGGTCTCTGCAAATGCTGAGGAAAGATCTTGGCCTATATTCATATAACCAACTGGTAGAAGAACTAAAACCAGTGGACGATCAATTGATTTCTTTTATTTATCATGTCATTGCACATTATTTGAAAGAGAAATGGTTCCAACACGACGGCGTAAAATGCCATACAGCGCGTGAGATCATCACTTTGTAAAGCCAAACGTTGGTGACCGATTTATCTCATAGAATGGTAATACGAGTTCAATACAAAGACAGTATTCGGAAATATTCTTGATCCATGTGAGAAGAAGATATGGCAAAAGAGGTTTTTATGACTAAAGGCATAAAGCTTCAAACGAAATTTCCATTTTCGGTCACATTGAATTTTGATCTTAAACGGAATGTCTGTTTCCGATTTGTAAAAGATATGACTTTGATGATGTATTTACTACTATTGTCATAGAGCCTATGATATTTAGAATTTAAAACAACAACACTTAATTTGTTAACTTTCATGTTAAGGAGTTGCTTAAAATTAGTTACATAAGTTAATAAACTCAACATATCATTATCGAGCTTAAGTACAGTTTTGGAAGTACTTTGTAGACATAAATGTGAAATATATGACAAGATAAAAAGCAATAGCGAAGCATTGCCGGGCCCACTAGTCTTATATAGAATTTGGCAACGAGCTCGTTGGATGTGTTGATATGTATTGATGTGTTGAGTGGGCGGAATGGTACATTTAAGTCGTTTTGGGAAAGTATTAACTCGTGCAAAGCTTCAAAATATTTGGTTTCGTCTTTCGAAAGTTATCGTGCGCACCAGCTGGACAGCCGGACAGACAGACGGACATGGCTCAAACGACTTAAATAATCATGAATCGAATTTGGTTCAAAGAAACTTTGGGTCCAAAGTGACTCCTTCTATGTGTTACACTTTTGGGTCGTATCAAATGTTATATACCCTCCTACCCGAAGCGTGAGGGTATATTTACAGGAATGGGGGTGAAGCTTATAGGTTCTACGAAGAGGTGAAAGGCAAAGGTTCTGGAACAGGGATCCCCGCGTGTAAGGGCAGAGATAAAAGTCTGGTATGCTTCAAGCGTGGAGAGAACACTTTCGTACTCTGTCGTTTCCGAATGCAGCAAAAATGACGAAATCATCTTCATTGACGGTGGAGTAGATTGTCCACAACCGAGCCAAAACGAGATCGGCATGTCAAAGTGCATAAGCCCACTTTAGGCAAGGCGATGGTGTGTCATTATTATTATTAGCCTTTGAAAACAACTTGACACATATATATATATTTATATCTTAGTGCCTAAGTCAGAGGCCGAAATGATTAAAGATTTCCATTCGCTTCGATCTTGTGCGCACCGTCTCCAGTCAGTCCTACCAAGCAGCGTCAGTGATTCCTCCACCTGGTCCTTCCAACGTAGTCGCGGTCTCCCTCTTTTGCGCCGTCCTTCGAGGTCTTGATAGAATACCTTTCGCGCTGGAGTTTCCTCATCCATTCTCACGACATGACCTAGCCAGCGTAATCGTTGCACTTTGATCCGCTTGACGACATCAATGTCGTGGTATAACTCGTACAGCTCATGGTTCATTCGAATCCTAAACTCGCCGTTTACGCAAATGGGTCCATATATTTTGCGGAGTATTTTTCTCTCAAACACCGCCAGATGAGCTGCATCTGCCTGTGTAAGCACCCAAGATTCGGAGGCGTACAACAGGACCGGTAAAATTAGTACCTGATACAGCTGGACTTTGGTAGTTCGAGATAGGGTGGTGTTTATAAAGTGCTCGCGTAGTCCAAAAAAACACCTGTTAGCAAGCACTATTCTCCGTTTTATTTCGAGGCTGACACTGTTGTTCTTGTTCATGGCGGATCCAAGGTAGATAAATTCATCCACTACCTCAAAGCAATAGTTTTCAACGTTCACGCTGCGTCCCCAACGGGTGGACACTTTGTTCGATGATACCATTAACTTCGTCTTGTCCTCATTCACTGCCAAACCCATTTTCGCTGACTCCCTTTCGACTGATGTGAAAACAGCTGTTACCTCTCGCATCGTTCGACCGATAATGTCGATATCATCGGCATATGCGAGCAGCATGTGGCTCTTATTAAATATGGTGCCAGACATGTTAACCGCTGCTTTCCTTAACACCTTCTCCATCACTATGTTGAACAGCATACATGACAAACCGTCACCCTGTCTAAGACCTCTCGTCGTATCGAATGGTGCAGATAGATCCTTGCCAATCCGAACAGAGGATTTGGTATTCGTAAGGGTACACCGGCAGAGACGAATTATCTTCGCAGGAATACCGAACTCAGACATGGCTTCGTATAGTCGATGCCTGATGGGACTATCGAAGGCAGCTTTGTAATCGACAAAGAGGTGGTAAGTGTCGATTTGCTTCTCATGGGTTTTCTCAAGAATCTGCCGTAGTGTAAATATCTGATCCGTCGTGGATTTGCCTGGTCTAAAGCCGCACTGATAAGGTCCAATCAGGTTTTCCACAATTGGCTTTAGACGTTCACACAGTATGCTAGACAGGACCTTATACGCAATGGGTAAGAGGCTAATTCCACGATAGTTTTTACACTTACTACGGTCACCTTTTTTGTAGATTGGACATAGCACACTGAGATTCCAATCCTCTGGCATGCTCTCCTGAAGCCAAATGTTATCTATGAGCTGTTGCATGCTTAAAACAAGCTCATCTCCACCCGCCTTAAACAACTCAGCTGGAAGACCATCAGCCCCAGCGGCCTTGTTGTTCTTTAGGCGGGATATGGCAGTTGTTATCTCAGCTTGGCTCGGAGGTGGACACTCGATGTTATCATCTCGGATTGGTGCACAGTCTTCATCAGCCGAGTTTTCACACATCAATAGGCTGCAGAAGTGATCTTTATATATTCTCAGTACGCTCTCGGAGTCAGTAACGAGATGACCATCCTTGTCTTTACAGGAGGGAAGACCTGTTCCATGTACCTTTCCTTTTATCTTCTGATAGAATTTTCGGGCTTCACCTCTGTTCCTGTAATCTTCAATACACACATTATTCCGCTCCTTAAGCTCTCGTTTTTTTCGCCTGAAGAGTCGAGTCGCCTCCCGCCTCTTCTCCCTAAACTTTTCATGAACAGCTCGCGTTGCCATTGGCTGCAGTTTGGCCCTGTATGCAGCATCTTGTTCCCGGGTGGCATCGCGGCATTGGTCATCGTACCAGGCATTATCGTTAAAGGGCTTCACATACCCTAGTACGGACCGCGCAGTCCTTTCCATCGAGTGGGCAATATGTTGCCATTGCGCGCTAGTATTTTCGGGAGTTGGAGCATCAAGAAGTAGTTGAGTGAGTTGGTCAGAATAGGCGTTGGCTATCTCCGCGGTCTGCAGTTTAGCGATGTCCAGCTTTCTCTGTGCCTGGTTGCGCAGGGTTTTCGCTCTGCTTAGCCTAGTACGCACCTTCACTGCAGTGAGGTGGTGATCCGAGTTGATATTCGCACCTCTGATCACTCGTACGTCTAAGACACTTGACGCGTGCCTTCCATCGATTACCATGGTGTGTCATGCAAGATCTTAAACATCGTAATGGAGATGATTATGCGTTAACAAAAGTCACATGCAGCACCCGTATGCGGATGATATATATATCATTGGCCGAGAACTGCGGGATGTTACTGCGGCCTTTTCAAGCATTAATAAGCAGTCGTCAGAAGTGGGTCTGGTGATAATTTAGATCATAATCAAGTTAGTTGTTGCAAACGTTCAAAAAATCTCCTCGTTTGACACTTATCGTAGACGCTGACAACTATAACTTTGAAGTGGTGGATGAGTTTGTCTACATTGGTTCTGCCGTAAACAAAAGTAATAGTGTCAACCTGGAAAACTAGTGACGAGTGTTGATCTCATATCGCTGCTATTATAAGCGCATAAGTTATTTAATGACAAAGTGATGTGCGGCGTAGGAGGGAGCTACCAAAACCAGGTGAAAGAGCTCTTATGTAAACTTGGTGGGACGAACTATCTACGGAGCGAAAAACACCGAAGCTCTTAGAATTGTATTCGACGTACTGCTACTACTGAATGAATTCCTGTTGCTGCTGTAAAATAGGAAAAATACGCTCTCTATACGACTGTAGTAGACTGTAAAGCCAATGTATGTATTAGATAATGATGATAACATCATGTTCAGTAGTATCTGTGAAGAACAGCCAGCCAGACGAATATGGTTAAATTGGTTTAAAACAGTCCTAAAACAAATTTCGTCATAAGATTCCTATAGTCCAAACGGTCTCTTTAGTTGCGTTATAATTTGTATACCCTTCACCACCGGCACGAACGGAGTGATGGGTATATTAATGTTGATCTCCCATTTGTAACGCCCATAAGGAAGTGTGGTAGGTATAACAATCAGCATTAAAGGTGACCGTTTGTCCGTCTCCAAGATTACAGTCGTAGTTTAAGAGATATCGAGCTGAAATTTGGAATGAAAGCTTATGTCCTCAAAGTGGATTTAAGCTCTAGATGGATAAGATCGTTCAAGAACTGCTCCCACCCCCAAACAAAATTCCTCTTTTTGGGGTTTGTGGCAGCGAGTACAGCAGTAATATAAGGTTTATTGAGCTGAAATTTTGTATGCAAGCTTCTTTCCTCTATACGGAGCTTCAATTCTAAGATGAGCAAGATCGGACGAAACCTACTCTTACCTCTCATACAAAACTCAGCAGTTTTGGGAGTGTCCGTCTTTCTGTGCACCGATCACAGCCGTAGTTATAGAGCTATGGCACTGAAATTTGCTATGCAGACATATATCGGCTCAGCGGAGGTTATGTTCTGAATTTATTAAATCGGACAAAATCCACTACCACCTTCCATACATACTCCCCCCCTTTTGGGGTGTCCGTCTTTGTATCCCTGCGATAACAACTTTAATTTAAGAGCTATCAAGATGCAATTTTGTATGCATGCTTATATTCCCTAAGCGAAGGTTAAGTTATAAGATGAGCAAATTCGGGCAAAACCTACTTCCACCTCTCATACAAAACTCCCACTTTTCGGAGGTTAAACAATTCATAACAATATTCTCAGCTCATATAAAACTTCAAGATCAGTATTTAACATTTTAGTGTAAAGTTATTGACAAAAAAACAGTTTTATCGTAAAATGAGGCGGAGAAAAAACTCATAAGTAAAATAAAAGGCCCACGTAATTTTTATCAGTTTTTTTTATATAACCATTACATCTACTTTTGCACTATATAACTTACATAAAATTTTCTCTAGGGTACAACTCTGGTGAATGGTCAACTGACATTAACCCGTCCTGTTGTGTGAATTTGATGCAGAACCAATTCTCTTATTCACATTTGAATAATCCCACAACTGTCACATTAACCACAATGTCAAACATGAAATTGAATGATAACCTTAATTTACCACATTTTGTTCCTTTTTTTGAAACATTTAATAACATCATTATTATACATATATGTGCGTATTAAGATATATATGTGTGTGTGGATTTGTGTTTGGATAGATGCCTTTGTATACGTGTTAATTTTTCTGAGAATATTTTCATTTTGTCATTGTCAACTTATTTTAATATTTATTAAAATGACACTGTTTGTACGTATATGTGTTAAATTATGCACAAAATTAAAATGTTATCAACACATGAACATTCATGCATATACATACATATACATATACTTAATATGCATGCGGTGCATATGTGTGATGTGTATAGGAATAAATCTACAAGTGCCAGCAGTAATATACAATAGTATCTATGGGTGATATAATTCATGTGTGGCAGGCTGAAAACCGTAAGCGCTTTAATATTTTTATTAAATTTTTATTTAACAAACAATATTTTTTTTAACTGCATGGTATTGCAACGAAATGCTTCAGGGTCTTAACACATTTTATTTTAAAGAAATTGGCTATGTTGTCGTTTGGCACGTGGGTACTGAATTTCTTCAGAATTTTCAACAAAAATTCGAAGAAATTCAATTTAAATTTAAAAGTTATATCTGAAATTTTAATATTCCATTTGAAATTTAATAACAATTTCCATTTGATACTCAAAATACATTGAAATTCAGGCAGCCCATAGCCTCGCGAGGCCGGCAATAATCGTATTTTTCTCATAAACACGATTGGAAATTTACACGATCTCTAAGCAATGACTCAGTGGTCTCTAAGCTCCTAAAGACAAGAACTCTGTAAACAACAGCGTAGGTTCGAGCGAATTTACAGAGAATGTTAAGTGAGAGACGTTTGATTTTCTTTTTTAATTTTCAACCAAAATTTCCAAAAACAGATATGCAGTTACAACATTAGTGCTAAACTGAAATTTTTGACTGTCTTCAATAATTTTGTGAATTTTTAAAATAAAATGAACAGACGTAGATCCACCACGTGGCGACACCTGGAAACGTTGCTAAATGTGAAAGGCAAACTCCAAATCCAGACACGTCGGGTCAGAGTGTTTGGTAACCTGGCCAGCATCTGACTCAGAAGGGGCGGCTGCAATACTATGCAGGCAGAGGGGGGAAACTGCGACGAAAAATACACGGCTTACATAAACGCTATACAGAAATCTGGTGATCCCATGAAGATATGCGACATTTATTATAGAGGTCATGCAGACACACACGAGTTTGGATATTGATTTGGTTGGTAAGAGATTGTGACACCTACTTTCGCGGTTCAACCCGTTGTGTGAACCCCATAAGAGTTAATACAAAGCTTTTCCATATTAAACTTATATGTGCCAATGCTCCGAGAGAAAAGAAAAGCGATGAGGGCATATGACATGACATCAAAATTGCGCTAGGCGATTATAATGCTAAATAAAGCCAACTGTCGGAAAATTCAGTCTGCACACCGAAATGTTGAACAGCAAGAAATATGGTAGTTAGCAGCACTAGATTTGATCATAGAAATATTAAAAATGTAACATGATTATCTTCAAATTATATGACTGAAGATAAGGAGATAACATTTCAAAAATTTACTGGATAGGGACAGCACTCCAGACGACTCCGCTCCAATCCATGGCGATTATATTATTTGTCCAACACCGTGTCACAGCGAGATACTTCTGGAAATATTTCGCCTTAAAAATAACAAAGCGGCAATTTTATATTGAAATCGGGATATTTATTTCATTTCCCCGGCATCCCAGTCCAAAACTAAAAATAAATAAAAATGCCTTTATCTATTAAAAAAAAGTTTTTATATAAATGTGAAATGAAACATAACTAGTAAGGCGGTTATCTTCGGCTATGCCGAAGCTCAGGAACCCTTCACCATTTGTAAAAATGGTTATTTGCACTACAACTATATTTTATTAAACTTTGTACCACAAAACAGGGGAGTTGCTGAGAAGTGGACGCATCACACATCTATTTTGTCAATAATTTTGTATCGATTTTATTCGATTTACCGATAAGTTTATGGGAGTAGTTTAAATCCGATCATGCTTATCTTAGAACTTAACCTCTGCTTCTGGACAGAAGCATACATACCAAATTTCAGCCCGAAAGCTCATAAACTATAGGGACCTACAGACGGACACCCCCAAAAAGGGGGAGTTTGTATGGGAGGTGGGAGTAATTTTTGACCGATCGGGCTCAGCTTTGAACTCAACCTCCATATAGGGCAGCAAAGCTTGCGTACAATATTTCAGCTTGATTGCTCTTAAACTACTTCTGTTATCGCGGGGACTGACATACGGACACCCCAAAAAGAGGGATTTTGTATGGGAGGTGGGAGTAGTTTTTTACCGATCGGTCTCACCTTACTTCTCAACCTCCACTTTGTGTAGGGAAGCTCACATACAAAATTTCAGCGACATTGCCCTTAAACTATGGCTGTGGGAGTAGTTTTTTACCGATCGGTCTCATCTTAGAAGTTAACCTCCGCTTTGAGGATACAAGCTTGCATTCCAAATTTCAGCTCGATATATCTTAAACTTCGGCTGTAATCGCGGGGACAGACAGACGGACGGACAGACGGTCACCTTTAAATCGACTCAGATTTCGATGCTAATCATTTATATATATATATTGTGATACCTACCACGCCTCCTTATGGGCGTTACAAATGGAAGAACAAAATTAATATATCCTGTATTTAAGCAATGGACTTAGAGAAGTGCACGAAGGGATTTTTCGAAATTCGTACTGTTAGGGGAAAAAATGTCTAACAAGTGAAAAAACTGGTAACATTATCCAGGCCAAACGGCAAAAGCTATCATCGAGGAAAGAACAACAGGATTTTTCGAAATTCGTCCTTTTAGGGGTAAAAAAATTACCCAATCCAAACGACTAATGCTATAATCGCACAAATCCATATCGGAAGGCATTTTCCAAAATTCGTTCTTCAGTTCTAATAATGCCCCAAAAGGAGTAAAACTTGTACCATCACCCAGACCAACGGCTAAATGAAGAATCGAAAAAATCTATATGGGAATGCTTCTTATAGAATTCGAGAGATGCATGAGGAGATTTTTCAAAATTGTTTCCCTTAGTAAAACCCTAACCAATCCCAGTGTAGTTATGCGCTGTGAATTCAAATTAATATCATCACTCAGACCAAATGCCTTACGTTAGAAATGCGAATATTGTGGCGAATATTTATTTTATGGAGCCATTGCTCGATATGAAGGAATTTAGAACTTTTAGGAGAACAAAACCGGAAATGGAATGAAACTGTTTCCATCAAACTGTTTCAGACCAAATGGCTAAAGGTGGAATCGCGAGAATTAGATTTAACACTTTTTTTTGAATAGGGTAATTGTGAAATATTAAGGGATTGTTTGAGATTCGTACTCCTTGGGATAAAGAGAGGAAAAGTGTTATCATCTCTCAGACCAAACACCAACGGTACAATCACCCAGTACACCAACAAAGAAAGTTATATGTTAGTCAATTGGCTTAAAAATATTGTTTTAGAATATATGCCTATCAATAAGTAAATACTCATCAACTCATGGGCATGGTATTGCTGATCCATTTTAGAAATTTAATACGATCGAATTTTTCTCTATATCTTAAAGCACATTTGAAACAACACATCGAGAGGCGGAAGACAATAGTGATGGCCAAGATAATAGTCACCAATTGGCAATTTTATGGTAAAAATTTGGAATACTAAATAATTTATGGTTTTAGTGGACTTTTACTTACACAGTGCAGCAGTAAAAACTTGAACCAATTGAGACCGCCAAAATCTGAAAGCTTATGATCGTAGAAGAAATCCCATAGCTGGGTTTTGAGTTATTAGGTAAGGTTTTTTTATAATTCAATTTTAAAATTTTCGAAAATCATGCACTGATTCTTAAGGCTATATCTCGTAAACTATTCGAAATTTTGATGTCTCTCTTTGGTAAAATTTTAGCTCTTAATTAGATCTAATAATTTAACCTTCAGATAAAATTAAAAACACAACAAAATCTCAATCAAAAAAAAACAAAAATTTAAAAAAATCGTCAAATTTGTTCATAGATTTTTATTGCTTTTTGATTTATTTCTATTTTGTATTTATTTAATTTTGAAAAGCATAGCATTTTTGAAAGTGATTTCTTTACAGTTTTGATGATTTGAGTAAGATGTTGTTGTTTTCTTGATTTCATCTCTAGGCAAAATTTTAAGATCTGATTAAGAGCTACAAATTTGCTGAAGAGAGAAAAGCTTTATTTGCAATAGTTCACGAGATATAGACTACTAAAATCTTCCTCTCAGTCCAAAACTTCAAAAATTAATTAAAAAAAAACCTTAGCTAATAATTCAAAACCCAGTTAGGGTTTTTCTTCTACTATCATAAGTTTTCAAATTTTGTGGGTTTCAATTGGTTCAAGAGTTTGACGTAGGAAAATGTGCTACTGTGTTATTAAACGTCTTGATATTGACTGATTAAATAAGCATAATGAAATTCCGGGAAATCCCGGTCCAATTCCCGGGATTCCGGGACAAAAAATTGGCCAGGATTCCCGGGAATTCTCAGGACAAAAACACTATTCAAGACCTTTCATACTTAATAACAGTATCAAAGCAAGATCCAGCCTGTGGTATTCAACTATGTTGTTGGATTTTTTGAGCTTACTTGTTTTAAATGTAAACAAGAAGAAAATCTTTTATACGAACTTCTTCAGTGCAATCCTATTCTACATAAATTTCCATCACAATTGTTGTTGTTTCAAAAAAAAAAAAAAACTTTAAGCTAAGTGTCCCTGTTTCCTGATGGCAATTCTGTCACTCGAATTGTTTTACCATAAAAAATACCTTAAGATGTAAAATGCACTCAAATCCTCACAGACATTACAGAAAGCAATAACATTTGTATTTGTAAAACACTAACATATGCTAAACGACATAATGGAATTTGGTAGAAGTACATAAGTGTTTGCATTACAATCCACATTCCTTCTGTCTTTGCTTCAAGATCATAGAATTTTCATGGCCAAACAATTCTATAGGAATTGAAAAAATAGAGGAATAGTAAAAGCAAATGTATATCTAAAAAACTGTGTACGTATAAAAACGTCATTTTAAATATTTACATGGTATGTCCCCGTCTTAAGAAATCGAAAGAGATAGGGGAAAACTGGAAAAACTTCAAAATAAAATTTGTACTTCTAGCATTAAGAATTTTATATTTAAGTAATTTGTTTACTGAATAATAAGGAGTTATACGTGATGTTAAAAAAATTAGTAGAGAATGTGAAATTTTAAAAGATCGGCTACGATTAAGTTTTGTTGGTATACATTTTAATGCGCCACCTAAGTATGGGCCTTGCTAAGCAAATATAAAATAAGCTTTTAATTTTTTCTTTCAAATTGATCTAGTCCCAGCACTTCTACGTTATTAAAATCTCAAATTACTAACGCCTGGTTAACGAATCGAAATTTTATCAACCGACCAAATACATTCCCCATCATTTTATCTGATTCGCACCCAACGAAAATGTTTAAAATACTCCACAACTTGCTGTGTTATGATATAAAATCTTTATAAACAAATCATAAAGCAAATACCACCTAACCATATTGACTACAACAGAAATACAATACAAAGACTTATTGGCATGACATCCCCCATTTCCGTTAAGTTGCCCCACATAATACTCCCACATCACTCCTACACTCGCACACAAATAACCTAAAGGAAATATTCGATTTTGTTTAAACATCTGTCAAAAGTAATAAATAAACATAAAAAAGCGGCAAAAAAAAGTTATTCAAACAATACAAAAGAGGAATTGTATCCTGATAGCAGTTGTGCGTGTTGCTATTGTTGTTGTTCGTTCGTGTTATTTTGTTTCAGTTTTTATCGGTATTTTGCAAATTGCTCGCAGGTTGTACAATGTGACAGCATGTCCGTCCACGGCCGTCCGTCCGTTTTGACTGTGCTTTTGTCTTATCTCCCGGTTGCCAAATGATTTTCGACGTTTCGACTTGAGTAATGTTGAGATGGCAGTTTTCGTTTTCGATTATTTTTTTTGGTGAAAGTAATACGTTTTTCATGGTTTCGAGATATTTTATTGGCAACAATTGAAGAGTGTAATTTCATTGATGTAATTCAATGTTGAATGAATCGATTTTGATTTCGTTTCATTTCGACAAAATTTGCTCTGGGCCGTGGGAAGTGGAGAGCGCCAAAGATTAAGGCATCTTTTGTATTTTTTGTACTTTAAAGTAATTTAAATTGCAAGGGAGGTAGAAATACTCAAATGCAGGTGGGGAATTTATATAATTTAAATAAATTTGCAAGTGGTTTCGTTTTGATATTGCTGGAAAAATAGTTAATACAACGATTATCATAATTTAATGGCAATAATACTAGTGTTGATTAAGTGATGAAGAGCCTATTTAATAAAGTTTTGGAGAAACTGTGTAATGAATGTATATTTTTCTTCGACTTCGCAAAACTTAAAGTACATTTGCGATTTTGTCAATGTATCAGCAGAACATCACAAGTTTTACATATTCGAAACAAACTTCATATTCGTTTCGATTGGTTTCTTATTTTAAAGCATAACAAGAAACCAACACGTGTACGATGACTCGAAACAAAAGTATGTATTTACTAATTATGTTTTATACCACTAGGAGTCGGTGGGGTAAATTGTTATCGAAAATTTGAATGGATGGATGAATTTAACTGAATTTCAGAATGTGTGTTTGTTTGATCATGAGAACAAATAGACCCGATAGGTGGAGCTGGATTTATATCGTTAATTTGAATGAGTGGATCAATTTAACTAAAACTTAAATGCTGAAAAGCACGAATTTGAATGTGGGTTTGTAAAGTGTGTCCCAACAAGAACGCAATTTTTAAATCTGGCAACATTCGAATTGTCTTTGTTTGACATTTGAACAATTGTTATTGTTTGCTAGTAGAAGGTACGAGGTTAGTAAAAATGGAGCGCTACACGAATGAACAACGCATTCTCGTTGTGAAATTGTTTTACCAAAATGGTGAAAGTTTTGCGGCTACAGTTCGCAAATTGCGATGAATTTGGGGTCACAATAATGCTCCAAAAGAGTCAACTGTAAAGAGATTAATGGATAAATCTGTCGAAACTGGGTCTGTTAGTGATGTAAAGACAACAACGCGCCATCGAACAGGTCGATCGACCGAAAATGTCGCAGCTGTACGTGATGATGTCGCTCAAACTCCATCCACCTTAATTCGACACCGAGCTCAGCAAATTGGTGTCTCCAAATCCACTATGCAGCGAATTTTGACGAAAGATTTGCATCTTCATGCATACAAAGTTCAATTGACTCAGGAACTGGAGCCAGCTGACCATGGACAGCGAAGGAAGTTCGTTAATTGGGTATTGGAGAGACAACATGAAAATGCTGATTTTGCCGCTAAAATCATCTTCAGTGACGAGGCCCATTTCCATCTTAATGGCTTCGTCGATAGGCAGAATTGTCGCATTGGGGTGAGGCAAATCCTTGAGTGATTCACGAGAAGCAAATTCATTCTCAACGTGTCACTGTGTGGTGTGTTTTTTGGGCTGGAGGAATCATTGGACCTTTTTTGTTATGAAAATGAGGCAGGTTAAGCGCAAACAATCAATTGTATTCGGTATCGTGAAATGATAACCAGTTTTTTCTTGCCTCGAGTTGAAGAAAGGAATGTGGAGGGCATGTGGTTCCAACAAGACGGTGCCACATGTCATACAGCCAGAGAAACAATTCAATTGCTGCATCAGTCATTTCCCGGTCGTGTTATTTCGCGTTTTGGAGATCAGAATTGGCCGCCTAGATCGTGAGATTTAACACCACTAGATTTTTTTCTTTGGGGTTTTTTGAAGTCGATGGTTTACGCGAATAAGCGGACGACGACTCAAGCCTTAAAAGCGGAAATTGGACGCTGCATTAATGAAATACGGCAGCATTTATGCGAAACGGTCATTGAAAATTTCATTAAAAGATCGCGTGCATGCCAGCAAAGCCGCGGCGGCCATCTGCACGATATATTGTTCCATACATAACCTCATTCTGTCTACTTTACAATATAATAAAATTTGACGATTTTTTTTAAATATATGTGTTTTATTTAAAATTTAAAAATTGCGCTCTTGTTGGGACACCCTGTAGCTGGCGAGAGACTCAGACATCTTGTCTCGCGATTCAACCCTGTTAGTGATCGAATAGCCGCAATCCGCATCAAGGCGAAATATATATACATTCATTAATTACATCAATGAAATTATCTGCAGACGGAAGATAAAGACGATGAGATTAAAGATGCATTTTACGAGCGCCTAGAGGAAACATACGACCGCTGCCCTGGCCACGACATTAAAATTGTTCTTGTAGACTTTAATGCAAAATAGGAAGGGAAGATGTTCTTGGTCCATCGATTGGTAAATTCAGCCTGCATACCGACACGTCAGACAACGGGTTTAGGCTGATTAGCTTCGCAGCCGGAAGGAACATGGTAGTAAGTGGAACCAGATTCCAGCACAAACATATCCACAATGAAACTTGGCTGTCCCCCGATCAAAACACCAAAAATCTAATTGATCATGTGGTTATTGATGGCAGGCATGCATCTATTGTCATAGACGTGCGTGTGATCCGTGGTGCTAATATTGGCTCGGATCATTACCTGGTAGCAGCCAAGGTGCGCACAAGATTGAGCAGAGCGAAAAAGGCACGTAACCAAATACAAAGAAAGCTGGACATCGCGAAGCTGCAAACTCCAGAGATAGCTACTGCTACTCCAATCAGCTCTCCCAACTTCTACTACACAACGCCTCTACTTCTGACTTTCCTGATACGCAGTGGCAGCATATTGCGCATTCCATGACAACCGCCGCAACAACCTGTCGAGTGTGCTATGTGAAAGACTAAAGCCTGTGTTATCCAACCTGATCGGGCCTTATCAGTGTGGCTTTAGACATGGCAAATCAACAACAGACAGATATTCACACTTCGGCAAATCCTGGAAAAGACCCAAGAGAAACAGATCGACACGTACAATATTTTCATCGGCTATAAATCTGGGACCGGCCGTGGCATAGTGGTTAGAACACGCGACTACCATGCAGGAGATCGCAGGTTCAAACCTGGCTCCAGTCATCTTAAAAGGAAAAAAAATAAATAAAATTTTCTTTCATTGTCGGCTCCCCTCGAATGTTGTTGACAGCAACTTCGCAGTATTAAGCGTCGATTCAATCGTCGTGTCTAGTAAGAGCTTCTCAAACAGTGACGTTCGCATTCGTCGATAAACAAGTAGGTGCCGTTAGTTGTTAATCTAAAAATAGAAAGCGTGTTAATTCACAACAACGCGAGAAGCTATACCATACCTCATTCATGGGGTGCAAAGGGAAATTAAGTTTTTTTTTAAGTTTTTTTTTATAAATCTGCCTTTGACAGCCCGACACGGCAGAAATTACTCGAAACCATGGCTGAGTATGGTATTCCTGCGAAGCTTATACTTCTTTGCGGAATGACGCTGACTGACACGAAGTCTTCAGTGAAGATTGGCAAGGAACTTACGGAGCCATTCTACACCAGACGAGGCCCAAAACAAGGCGACGGCCTATTGTGAGATCTCTTCAACGTAGTGATGGAGATGATTATGAGGAAAGCTACAGTAAACACGAGTGGCATGATATTCAACAAAAGCCACATGCTACTAGCGTACGCTGATGACGTAGACATCATCGGTCGAAAATTTCGGGATGTGATTGCAGCCTTCTCAGGTATATAGAAAGAATCAACTAAATTGACAAATATAATTTCGAGGTGGTAGATAATTTTATCTACCTAGGCTCCACCATCAACAAAAGAAATAATGTCAGCCTCGAAATCCGGAGAAGAATCCTGCTTGCCAATAAATGCTATTACGGACTAAGCAAGCGATTCAATGACAAAGTCCTCTCTCGAAGAACAAAAATCAAGCTATACCAGATACGGGTTCTACCTGTCTTGATGTACGCTTCAGAATCTTGGGTTATGACACAACCGATTGAATCGGTCGTGGCTGTATTCGGGAGAAAAATACTCAGTAAAATATATGAGCCCATCATCGTTAACTGAGAGTATCGGCGTCGTATGAATCAGGAGATGTACGAGCTGTACACCGACATTGACGTGGTCAGACGTATAAAGATACAGCGGTTGCGTCGGCTAGGTCATGTTGTACGCATGGACGAAAATGCTCCAGCTCGAAAAGTTTTCGACAATAAACTCGATGGACGGCGCAGAAGAGGGCGACCAAGACCCCGTTGAAAAGACCAGGTTACTGACAACCTTTTAGAACTTGGTGTGGCGAACTGGAGAAAAAGCGCAGAAGATCGAGACGCTTATAATATTTTTCTACGTGCGGTATATAATCCAGTGGGATTGCAAAGAAGTGCCAGCTAAGTAAGTAAATATGTATGTGAAATATATTTTTTTCTAACAATTTTATGTACAAATGTATCCGGTAGGTGGCGCTGGGGTGGATTAATACAGAAAGTTTGAACAATTGGACCAATTTAACTAAATTTCACAAAATATGTTTATTTGATCATAAAAACAAAGTTTTTGTTTATATGGACCCAGCATGTGGCGCAGGTGTCGACTAATTTCCAAAATTTAAAATTTATTTTTAAGGCTCAGAGCATCTAAATTCAATGCACAGATGGTAATTCTCACTAGAAATATGAATATACAGAAAGATTTTTAGTTTCGATCAGTAGGATCGAAGGTCATATATGTATTTAGATAGTACTTAGCATTACACATATGAAGATACGGTAGAATATTAATTTTCGATCACAGTGCGAAGAGCACATAGCGTTGCCCGTAACTGGCGACGACAGCTTTACCCACAATTTACTTAGCGTAAACTTTAAAAAATGTGCAAAATTTGAGTTACAGATGTAAAACATGGTAAGTGTATAAGAGACTTCCATTCATATGTTCTCAAACTACGTTCCCCTAAGACATATTTCATATGGGTCTTTGGATCTTGGCACATATGACACATAAATGACTTCTACTTAGCTTTACTCTTCGTTATATGGGGAAATCGAAAATATGAACTTAAATATTCTAAACAATAGAACGAACAGAAAGCAAATGTGTTTTTGTCGAAACTTTATAGCCCATATTATGCTTTAGTTTTTTTTACAAATATATGTGTATCAATAACTTTGGAGGCAGGACAAAGTTTGAATATATCATTTCCTAATTATAAGATAACATATATATCACGATATTGTTATAGTTTGGTTTAAGATTTTTACTATTGGCAATTATTTATTACTGCCAATTGGTTTTTCAAGAGTTCAAGAGATGTGAAATCAATTATGATACAGCAGGGGTGGAAGAAAGCATCTCAAAGCTAATGAGAACTTTACCCAACGGTGCGAAGAAACCATCCTCGAAGCGCACAACATGGCAGCATAATACACACACAAGCCCTTGCCTATGAAATACGTCCATCGGACAAAATTGCACAGGAGTTTTGTTGTTGGCAAAAATGCCAACCCCGTTCTGTGTACCTTCAGTGATTCGTCGTTCTTGATTTTGTTTTTTGTTGATTTTATATGAATTATGATATTGTCATAGTTCGGTTTAAGATATTATTATTGTTGTCTTATCCTTGTTTACCGCTAAACCGTATTTTACTGACTCCTTCCCCAACGATGAGAAAACTGCAGTAACATTCCGAAAATGTGGGCCTTCTTCATAGCTATATTAAATAGTGTACAGGACCTTGTCTGATACTTCCAATCCGTACTAATCTTAGGCGTTTTTTCTTTGTAGGAATACCAAACCCAGACATCGCTTCCTAGAGTCTATTCCATATAATTCAACGGCAGCTCTGTCGTCGACAAAGAAGCGATTACGGTAGGCCCTCAATGTATGGGAGAACTTAAAACTCATCTGTTTCAAAAATCGAAAAAAATACTTACCAATGTTTTTACAAATTTCTAACCGCGAGCGGCAGGTCAATTTTCAACCGATCGAGCTCATATTTTGTTGTTAATTTTTCTTTTAGCCATACCCTTCACAGGACTTACTGACTATTTGAGAAAATCAAAAAAAAAAAAACCATCACCATTAGGGATGAGGGTATATATCATTTGATACGGCCCAAAAGTGTATGTGTTACTTTAGACCCTAGGCTCCTTTGAACCAAATGCGATTCATGACTTTTTAAGTCGTTTGAGCCATGTCCGTCTGTCTGTCTGTCTGGGTTTCCGGCTGGTGCGCACGATATCAATACACCCAACGGGATCGTACCCAAATTCTGTACTTAGTAAAGGCATAACGGGATTAAGTTTTGGAAAAAAAATTGGAAGTCTGGCCACGCCCCTTCTGGTACCTCCCATACAAATGTACCTTTCCGCCCACTTTAGAGATGAAGTAATGATATCAATAAATCCAATGCAATCGTACCCAAATTCTTTATTGAATAAAGCTATAGCAGGATACAGTTTTTGAGAAAAACAAAACTGGAAGTCTAGCCACGCCTCATCCCATACACATCTGGTACCGCCCACTTTAGAAATCGATTAATATTTTAAATTGACCTAATGCGATCCTGCCCAAATTCTGTATTTAGTAAAGTTTAAGCAGGAAATAGTTTTAGAGAAGAAATCTGGAAGTTTAAACACGCCCTTTCTGGTACCTCCCATACAAATGCACAACTTCGCCCACTTTAGAGATGGAGTAATAATATCAATACACTCGACACGATCGTGCCCAAATTCTGTATTTTGTTAAGTAATAACAGGATAAAGTTTTGGCGAAAAAATTGGAAGTCTAGCCACGCCCCTTATGGTACCTCCAACTTTAGAGATGGAGTAATAATATCAATACACCCTACGCGATCGTGCCCAATTTCTGTATTTAGTAAATCTATAACAGGATAAAGTTTTGGAGAAATAATCTGGAAGTCTATACACGCCCCTTCTGGTACCTCCCGTTCAAAATTTACCATTCCGCCCACTTTTTAAGACGGGATATTTCCAGACGTATCGACATTGGGCCGGCAGTGGCTTGATTTTTAGAAAACGCGGTTATCATGCGGGGATCCATATTTAATTCCTGTCATCAGTTGTCTACATTTTCTTTTATAGACTGCCCCCTCCATATTGTCGTCAGCATCTTAGCAGTACAGTGTCGATTCATTTGGCATGTCTAGTAAAATTTTCTCAAACAGCTGACGATCACATTCTTCGATAACATGTGAGTGTTGTTTGTTGTGAGTCTAAAAATAGAAAGCGTATTAATTCACAATAACGCATTCATGGTATGTAAATGGAAAATAAGTTTTTCTAAGTAATCGTTATGGATTGGAGCGAAGTCCTTTGGAGTAGTGTCCGTATCTAGTAAATTGCTGATATGTTCTTTTTATATCTTCAATACGTTATCCTGGTCCGCCTCTAGCTGACCAACGCTGTCCTTGCTCTCTGGTAGAATTTTCGGGTTTCCACTCAACTTTTGAGCAACTCTAAGCATTCATCCTGTCGCTTCTTCAGCTCCTTCTTTTTCCACCTAAAGAGACCCAGTCCAAACTTCGTTGTGCCTGTTTGAGTTCGTGCAGTTAAAAAGTTCGAGGTTCAAATCTAGTGCTGTTAGCTGTTATTTTTCGACGTTTCGGTGTGAAGAGAATTTCGATAGTATGCTCAAATGTGGTCTTCCTGCTTATTTTAGCATAAAAATCAACCAGTAAAATTTTGATGCCATACTCGGCCTACAGGTATACACATTCTCTAGGCTCTTGTAGAACTCTTTTATATCCACATCACTTTTTTTTATCTGTCAGAGCATGGGCACTTAAAAGTGTAATGTGGAAAAACTTTTGGTGGGTATTCGTTTACTCAACGGGTTGAACCGTGAGACTAGGTGCCACAATCTCTTGCCAGCCACTAATCCACATCCAAACTTGTGCTTATACGCAAGACCACTATTGTAGATGTCACACGTCTTCATGCGCGAGCACCCCTATCCCACATTTGGGTTGATTTATAAAACGTGGATTTGTCAATTGTCAGGGTTTGCCGTCTACTATCTACAGCTACCAAACGTTACATTTTCCTGGTGCCACCATAAGAATGTTGTAAGCCGATTGTAGATACAGGTTCCATGTTGTGTATCCAACGAAACTCTTATGTTACCTGGATATTTATATCATTATGCTTTGCCATATTCATGTTATGAATTCAATTGAACACTATTATTTATCAAATTGAATTTAACTACTTAAATGAGAAATACCTTATATATTCAAAAAACATTTCAAAGTTACAAGAAGCCCTATATCCATATGTAAACTTTTTGCCATATATTGACAGCCTTGAATACTTCCCTCTTCAAATCTTCACATAAAATAAATACTCGGATCATATTATAACAATTGAGTCAACCAATGTAGGCTTCCATTCTTATTTTCTGATAACTATCCTATTGTTAAATTTACCTCGAATATGGTTTTTAATGTTGTATAACGACTATTGTAGCAAAGTATTGCAAAACTAAAAGAACAAACAATACAAAGGCAACATCTGTGCCGTAAAGTAGGTCATTGCCTACCGAATGCATATACGAAAATGTCCTTGCCATAATTCTGTAAATGCAAAGATATAGAATATTAATATCTTTTTTTTTTCTTTTTCAAAGAAAATTGCGAATATATAAAACACAAAGGATGAACAATGCATTTGCCTTGTTTTCAATGTAAATCGAACAATTGATATTAAATAAATAGAAAATAAAATTGGATTAGTTTTTATCTCATGACAACAACAAAAACATTTGCTTTTACATGTTTTATTAACAATAAAGATATTTGTTGATATATTTTCAAGGAAATCTTGCTTGTTTTAGTTTTTAGTATAGAAAAATAAATAAAGAAGTTGAAAAAATTGTTAATATCAAATGAATGGACAGGGTCAAAGTTAGACAGACGTACGGTCGGACAGATATTGGATAATAGTCAGCCTAAATTAACAATTTCATACCCTACACCACGACCAAATATAGGGAGTTTCCCGGCTCGCGTTGCTTCACCCGTACATACAATAAACTTTCTCTTATGACTTTAAGCAATACAGATAAAATGCCAACGCTTCATGTGACGAACGAATACCCCAATGATATGATTGTAGCTTTATCCCATTGGTCTGAGTGATTGTATCGCTCTAGTCCATTTTTATGCCTAAATGCATGAATTTTAAAAGATATATTCATATCGCACAACTAAAATGGATTTTTGAAAAACCTCATTTGAGAGTTCTCTAATTCTATAGGGAGCAATTCTATATACATATTCGTAACTCTACCATTAGGTATTTGATTTGGTTGATATCATCAGTTTTATCCCGTTTTGGTATTTTTACAACTTATGAACGAATTTTAAAATTACTTCACATCGCACAATTTTTGAGACTATACCTTTAGCCGTTTATTACCAGTTTTATCCCTTTTCAGTCCTTTTTACCCCTAAAAGGTAAGAATTTCGAAAACCCTCCTTGCTTCGTTATAATTACATAGGTACATAGGGAGCAAGCCTATATAACTTATCATGATTACATAATTAGCCGTTTGGTCTGAGCGATAGTAACATTTTTATCCCTTTTCAGTCCTTTTATACCCTCAAAGGTAAGAATTCGAAAACCCTCCTTGCTTGGTTTTAATTCCAAGCCTATATAACTTATCATGATTACATCATTAGCCGTTTCGTCTGGGCGATATTACAATTTTTATCCTTTTTCGATTTTATTACCAAAAAACATCGGATTTAAAAAAATACTTCAATCCAATTTGGTAGTAAGGCATTTCCATATCAATTTTCGCGAGTTCCTTATTGGTAATTTTTAACCCATAAAAGTACGAATTTCCACAAATCCGTCATTAGCTGACGTTTACTCGAAAAGGGAAACTACCATCCCAAATTTCATCATACTATCTACAGACAGTAGACAATTTAAATATATTGATTATGATAATGTTATTACAAACGTTCTATTAATATGACCGACGTAACAATTGTTTCAAAAGGGGCGTGGCACTGCCCATTTCTCAGGGAGACTTAATCCACATGTACCCTTTACATATGTTGCAAATCTCATTTTCATATCGTTAATGGCTCGCGAAATATGACCGATTGAAATTTTGGTTGGTGTTGGCGGTGCCACTTCCCTTTGTCTAAGGATGTTTTCATGTAGCCTATAATAGAGACCCTAGGGGTAGTACTACACAGTGAAAATTTCATTGCAATCGGTTTATTCATTTCGCCCAGATAACAATATTTTCAAAAGGGGCGTAGCACTGCCCATTTCCCAGCAAAACTTAATCCCCCATGTACCCTTTACATATGAAGCAAATTTTACTTCATTCCTTTAATGGCTCGCGAAATATGACCGATTGAAATTTTGTTTGAGTGGGCGGCGCCACGCCCCTTTTTCTAAAGATATTTTCATGCAGCCTATAATAGAGACCCTAAGGATAGTCCTACACAGTGAAAATTTCATTGCAATCGGTTCATTAATTTCGCCCAGATAACGATATTTTCAAAAGGGGCGTGGCACTGCCCATTTTCTAGCGAGACGTAATCCCCCATGTACCCTTTACATATGTTGCAAATTTCATCTTCATATCTTTAATGGCTCGCGAAATATGACCGATTGAAATTTTGGTTTGTGTGGGCGGCGCCACGCCCCTTTTTCTAAAGATATTTTCATGCAGCCTATAATAGAGACCCTAAGGATAGTCCTACACAGTGAAAATTTCATTGCAATCGGTTCATTAATTTCGCCCAGATAACGATATTTTCAAAAGGGGCGTGGCACTGCCCATTTTCTAGCGAGACGTAATCCCCCATGTACCCTTTACATATGTTGCAAATTTCATCTTCATATTTTTAATGGCTCGCGAAATATGACCGATTGAAATTTTGGTTTGTGTGGGCGGTGCCACGCCCCTTTGTCTAATTATGTTTTCATGTAGCCTATGATAGAGGCCCTATGGACAGTATTACACATAGAAAATTTAATTGCAATCGGTCATTTATTAAGCCAATATTACCATGTTTAAAAAAGGGGTGTGGCACCGCCCACTTTTTAAAAACAAAGTATATTTTCTTATACGACCGATATAGGTACCAAATCTCGACTTCGTGCCTAAAATGGTTCAAAAGATACAGTCATTTTAAAATTCCAGTTCTATGGGGCGGTGCCACGCCCATTTTACCCACTTTCAGTCCGAATTTCCAAAAATCCCTTCTTAGTGCGCGCTTAGGAGTTATCAGTCAGTCACCCAAGCCTTTTATATATATAGATAGTAAATGCTTAGGCTTAATATGCAATAAATCTACAATTGGGGGTTTCATTTCTATTGGAGTTATGAATTAATGTAAAACATTATTTTTCCTTTACACTATATAAATGATATATGAAAGAGCATATATAACAAAGGGGTTAACACGCTTGGTGGAACCGATCTAAACGTTAGGGCATGGGAAAAGCTTTTAAAACCCGTATAGGTTATCTCATTTAGATTAAAAGGTAGTTCAGAAAAATTGAGTCATTATTGGGCTAGGTTGATTTTGTATTTTTAAGGTTGCGAACGTCTTGGTTTGTAGAGTAACTTATACCGTAGGATTGCCAAGAAAACGCTGGGAATGAAATAACTGCAAGAGTGATGTAAATATGTTGCTCCAATTAAAATTTATGAGCAACTCAATAAAAAAATTTAAAAAATCGCGATCGTATATTGTGATTATATGCCGCACGTAGAAAAGTATTATATGCGCTTCCATCCTCTGTGCTTCTAGAAAAGTATTCCATGCGCATTAACGTGTCCAAGCCGGCGCAATAGGTCTATTTGAACGCGCCCGACTTAGCCAGCTCATACGGCTCATTATGTATTCGCCAACGGTAGTAGCCGTGTAAGTTAATCGGTCCAATAATTTTATTAAGTATTTTTCTCCCGAAAACTCCCAGTATAGATTGATCAGCATGTATCGTTACCCAGGATTCTGCGCTGTAGAGCAAGACAGGTAGGATCAGTGTCTGGTAGAGTCGGATCTTCGTTCGTCGATTGAGGGCTTTAGCATTCAAACGCTTGCTGAGCGGTTTGCGATCAATAATCATCTCTTAACTTACAGGTTGACATTATTATTTTTGTTTATGACGGAGCCAAGGTAGACAAAATCTTCCACCATTTCAAAGTTATAGCTGTCAACGTTCACGCAGCGTCCCAAACGAGTAATCCCTTTGTTCGTTAAACAAATAACTTGTTTTTTTCCTCATTAATCGCCAGACCCACTTCTGCTGACTGATTTTCAATGCTCGAAAAAGCCACAGTAACATCCCTCAGTCCTCGGTCAATGATATCTCTATCATCGGCATACGCAAGCAACATGTGGCTTTTGTTAAAGATGGTGCCAGTCGTGCCAGTACTGCTGTCTTCCTCATGATCATCTCCAATTTGATGTTAAAGAGATCGCATGACAGACTATCGCCTTGTCTGAAGCTTCGCTTGGTAGAAAAAGGCCTATTTTCACTGAAGACTTCGTGCCAGTCAGTGTCATCCCGCAAAGTCGTTTTAGCTTCGCGGGGATAACAAACTCAGCCATAACATCCTAGACTTTCTGTCGTATCGTACTGTCAAATGTAACTACGTTATCGATAAACAGATGATTAGAGTCGATCTGCATTTCTTGGGTCTTCTCCAGAAATTGTCGTAGTGTGAATATCTGGTCGGTCGTTGATTTACCAGGGCTCAAGCCCCACTGATAAGGTCCAATCAGGTTCGCTAAAATGGTCTTTAGTCTTTCACATAACACACAAGATAAGACCTTGTCTGCGTAAGGTAAAATGCTGACCCCGGGATAATTCGGACACACACTTGGATCGCCTTTCTTAAGCACAGGACATAGAACACTCAAAAAGCCAATCATCGAGCATGTATTGAATCAGCTCATCGCTGCCGGCTTTAAAAAGCTCTAGCGGCAGTCCTTCGGCTCCCGCAGCATTGTCGACAGTCTACACCATCATCAATGATAGGTGTGATTTCGTCAATTATGCTGCCTTCGGGAACGAGTAGAGATCGAAAGTGTTCCCTCCATATTTGCAGCACACCCTGAATGTCAGAGAACAGATTTCCGTCTCTGTCCCTTTGCTTTTAACCTTTTGGTGGAGCTTTCGGCCTTCACCTGTGTCCCTGTAATTTTCGACAACCTGGCTCTCTCTTTTCTTCCATAGACGCTTTTTACTCCTGAAGGGGTGTGTCATCTCCCTTCTCATCTCATTATAACGCTCCGTCACTGCACTCATTGCAATTGGCTGCAATTTTGTCTGTTTGACCACATCAATGTCGGTATATAGCATCGATATTCTGCGTTAACGTTGATGGATGCATTCTTTTACGGAGCATTTTCCTTGTCAAATACTGCCAGAACCGATTAATTCGCAAGTGTCATTGCACAGAATTCTGCGCCATACATCAACACAGGTAGAACCAGTGCTTGGTACAGCAGGATTTTTGTTAGTACCAGTTAGACATTGTAGTCCCAAACGATTAGATTCTTTGTTCTATGAAACTAATAACTTCACCTTGTCCTCGTTCACCGATATATCTTTTTTAGCTAATTCCTTCTGTATACCTGATAAGGCTGTAGTCACATCCCGAGGTATTCGACCTATAAGGTGTACTTTGCTTTTTTGAATATCGACCAACTACGCCATAAACAAAAATAATAATGTCTGCCTGGAATTCAAAAGACGAGTATTGATCGCAAACCTCTGCTCTATGCGCTTAGCAAGCGATTTAATGACAACACTACCAGGTCTGATACTACCTGTCTTGCTCTACATCGCAAAATCCTGGATAATGACATAAGCGGATCAATCTATTCTGGGGGTATTCGAGAGAAAAATACTTCACAAGATATTTAGACGGCGCTATGACATTAGGCCCCACGAAAATACACCCCAAAGTGAAAATGAAATTAGGCCCCAAATTTGGGGTCTAATTTCATTATGAAAATAGACCCCACGAAATTATACCCCAATCATAAAATGAAAATAGGCCCCAAAATTTATGTATTGGGGCCTAATTTCGTAGTTGTTATTTGAAAGTATGCAAATACACCCCAAAAAAATGCAAATATGTCCCAAAATATAGTGTTGTTGTTTTCTGTATAAAATTGGGGTATATTTTCATATTTGTGTTTGGGGTCTAATTTTCAAATAAATATCGCAGTTCGTATATAAAAACACAACACGCAAATAGGCCCCAAAACGGCGGTAGAAAATAGAAAATGAAAAGTTGCCCAGAATAAAAAATAAAAATTTACCTAAACCAATTATGAAAATTGCCCAAAAAGAATTATTTTTTCATATGAAAAATCAACAAACAAAATATATAATTCCAATTATAAGTAGTTTCTTCAATTTCTAATCATTGCATATTAGCTAAACTATACTGACCGTAATGGCTTCGCATACAATACAATTTCTACATTGCCTATATTTATATGAAAATAAGCGGAAAAGATTTGAGCATAATTGTAAATAGTCTGTTCTGTGTAATGCGCCGCGACGAAAAATTTTTTAAAAAAATCGCGCGATTTTTTTAAAGTAATATTTCAGGATTTTAGTTTTTTAAAGAAAATTTTAATTTTTCATGTTTTTATATTTTAAAGAAAAGGGTCACAGACGAAAAATTATTTTATATAAATCACGCAATTTTTTTTAATACATATGGTAAATTGTCTGTTTTGTAAAAGGCGCGCGATTTTTTTACAATAATTTTTCATGTTTTTAGTTTTTTAAAGAAAATTTTAATTTTTCATGTTTTTAGTTTTTAAAGAAAAGGGCCACATACGAAAAATTATTTTTTAAAAATCACGGGGTTTTGTTTAGTTTTTGTGAGTTAAATGCACGTTTTCTTTATTTCCTTATTAATATGTATGCCAAAACAGCTGAGATGAAACAACGAGTCTGTAATCGTTGAAGCGTTGTGTTGTTAGAAGAGGCGAAGATAACGGTTGAAAAAATTCTTGAGAGGACGATGGATGGTTTTTTCTCCGTGCAAGATGTTATACAAGTTTACAAATTAGTTTAAAGGTAATAAACTGTATTATTTTCAATAAAAAACCAAGGCTTTTTTTATTTTGCCGAAGGAAATTAGACCCCAAAAATATTAAGCCTGACCCTAAAATGAAATTGAACTCCAAAAAAACGAAAATAGGCCCCACAATTTTATGAAATTATGCCCCAAAAAATGTTTGGGGTCTATTGTCACACAGACATTTGGGGTTTAATTGCATTATGCAAATATACCCCAATAAAAATATGAAATTAGGCCCCAAAAAATCATAAAATTTCGTGTTGTTGTTTTCCATATATTTTTTTGGGGCCTAATTTCATTTTCACTTTGGGGTGTATTTTCTTGGGGCCTAATGGCATACCGCCTATTTAGACCCATCATCGTTAACGGCGAGTATCGTTGTCGAATGAGCCACGAGCTGTACAACGATATCGACGTAGTCAAGCGCGTTGAAATGTACCGAATGCGCTGGCTTGTACGATTGGATGAAAATGTTCCAGCTCGAAAGGTTGTCATCAATAAACTCGATGGGCGGCGTAGGAGGGGGTGCCTAAAACATTGTTGGATGGACCAGGTGAAAGAGCTGTTATTTACACTTTGTGTGACTAACTATCAACGGAGCGCAAATGTCTAAAGCGCTTGGAATTATATTCAACGTGCGGCTACTGATAGATGAATTTCTGTTACTGCTGATAATTATGAAGAAGAATAACAGTCAGCTTCGCAGGAATACTAAACTCAGCCATGGCTTCGAGTAATATTTGCCGTAACGGACTGTCGAATGCAGTTTTGTAGTCGACAAAAAGATGGTATATGTCGATCTGTTTTTCTTGTGTCTTTTCCATAATTGTGAATATCTGGTCATTTGTTGATTTACCAGGTCTACAGCCACACTGATAAGGCACTACCAGGTTGGATAACACTGACTTAAGACTTTTACATAGCTCAATCGACAGAACTTTCTACATGATCCCGCGGTAGTTGAAGCACACACTTTGATTACCTCAGATTCCAATCATAGGGCATGTCCTCGTTAAGTTAAACCGTGCGTAGGAGCTTTTGCATGCTTGTAATCAGCTCATCACTGCCGGACATGAAGACCTCTGCCAGAAGTCCATCGGCACCGGCATTTTTTTATTATTTTTCAGCCGCAATATTGCTCGTCTTTCCTCGGTTTAGCTTGGTGGTGGGCAATCGAAGTCTCCAACAATTGGCATGATACCTTCACGTGCGCCAGCAGTTGCGGGAAGTGTTCTCTCCATATATGCAGCACACTCTGCGTATATGTAACCATATTTCATCCTTGTCCTTACATGAGGGGAGCCCATTACCGTATCCTTTTGCTTTTACTTTCTAATAAAATTTTCCTGCCTCACCTCAGTCACTGTTTCGCTCTATATCCTCGTTCTCCCGTTCCTTCATCTGAAGCTTTTTTCGCTTAAATAGCTGCCTCGCCTGTTTTAATGTCTCCTTGTGCCGTTCCCTAACAGCACGGGTTACAATTGGCTGTAGCGTTGCCCTATAAGCAGCTTCCTGTTTCTCAGACGCTATGCGACATTCTTCATCGTACCAGGATTCGTCTGAGCGTCGTTTTTCATATCCTACCTAGCACGGTTGATAATTGGAGTAGGCAGTGGCTATCTCTGGGGTGTAACGGCTCATTAGTTCCCCACTTCTCAGAAGCCTGTTTGCTACCTTTTTATACCGGCCGTGCTCAGGGAAAATGGGTGGTGTTCTTGGCAACTGAAAAGCTGGTCAAAGCTCAAAACATAAAATTAAACTAAGGTAGCTTTAAAACCTTCATGACGACATCCAAAAAGAAACACAGAAATTACTTTACAAACCGAAATATAGAACTCGTATACAGAGGAATGTGATGTTGTTAACCTCTGATTCCACGCCCACCCTACCTTCGCTAACCATAGCAAATTTTATTGGATAGCCCATCTTGAGTACGCTAACTCGGTTCTAAATCTTTCTCGGAATTAATAAATTTAAAATAAGATATACATTGGTATTACCTTACAAAACAATTTATTTAAATAACAACATTCTAAGTTTATAATGAATTTATATAAAGAAAAAAAAAATATTGCTAATTCTTCTGTTAAATTAATTAATTATCGGTGAGAGAGAAAAAAACATAATGTAGGCAAAATATTAGAAAAAAAAATATTGTAAAATTTGCAAAAAAAAAAAATTGTTTACTTTTCTTAATGCGGATAAATAAAAGCGAACAATCTCTATTTTTTTTTGTATTTAACTAAGTATTTTAATTAGATGTAAACTTACCACGATTATGCTCCAACGAAGACAGCAGGCCTGTTGTCCGATATTGGTTTTCGTAGTTTTGGTTGTTTATATTGATGTTGAAGATATCATTTCAAATATTAAATTAGCCAAAAGATGTTTGCAAATATTATCCACAACTTAACTAAATTTTAAATTTTACGTTATAATATTAAAATCGTTTTAATATTGAAAACGTTTTTTTTTTAATTGTTAAACTAAATTATAATTCTTGATTCTTGTATTTCTGCATCGTATTGATTCTTCTTCATGCCATATTTAATACGACTTAGTTAGTGCCCCGAACATCATTGTAGTCGTGCATTATAGATATAGATGATGTTAATTAGGACGTATGCAAAATATGAGCTTCAATTCCTTAATACTCCCAAACAGATTTCCATCGTTGAAAATTTACAAAAAAAAAACACAATTTCCACATCCTTATAGATTATATATCAGGATAATATTTGATATTAAAGGGGAGAATTAGCGAATATCTTCCTGACATAATTCTAGCAAATAAAAAAACACAAATTAACCACACAAATTAATTACACTTTGTAAAATGCAGAAACACTGTTACGTTGTCAAGCTTGAACTTCAATATAAAGCGAAAGATTATAATTGTTTCAGACTCTTTGAGCTACTCCTATCAAGTTAATGGGCAATAACCATTCAGTTTATGTTTGTGTATTGTTCAACGAGTGGTGACCTTGAGCCACAAAAATGGTGATGCTAGCCGGATGGGGTACTTCGGTACCTATCACATGGTAGTGTGATGCGGTCTGCCGGATGGGGAGCTATATGCTCCTAGCTAATGGAGACGCCAAGTTAGCCGGCAGATTGCTTCGGTAGTCTGGTGGTGGATGTGGGGCCGGCCGGATGGGAACTTCGGTTTTAGCAGATGGCGGCGTGGAGCAATTGAGTGCTAAGGATGGAATGGTTATAGTCCATTTAACCAAATAATATTTCAACTAATGACACCAAGTAGCAAATAATTACAGCGGGGGAGTGCAAGCCTCGAGCTTGTACTTGTCAGTCAGTCTGGTACCCCCACACTAGAGTTATTGAACAGTTTGAATATTTCGTGGCCACCATCTGGTCAGGTCTACACGACGATACTAGATGTAAAACAAATTCAGCAAATTTCCCAACGACACCCTCGTTTGGTATTATAGTGGTCTTAAAAGTCTAAGTGAGTCGATAATCGACTGTCTTCACACCTAACTTTACATATGTCTGACAGATTTCTTAAATATATATCTGTACAATTTCCTTTAGCCATTGAGTAGAAGAACCAGTACAGAAATTTCAGTCAGATAAACTGACTGATAAATACCATCACCCAATAATAATTCATATTACAAGATAATTAATTACCAAATTTGATTATCCTCCAAGTGCCGGTTTCGGTTTATGGGAGAAATATTAATTTTCCAAACAAGGTCATTTTGTATGGGAGGTACCAGAGGGTGATCCGGTATAATCCATATTCATTCCTGATTCAAATTATCATAACTGTACAACTTACGCAAAATTCGACTATTTCACTGTACTTACAAAAATATATGTATTTAAAACTATGGGGTATGTTCGGTATTTTGTATGGGAGGTACCAGAAGGGGTGCGTCAAATAGTTATGTTTTGTAAGGTTTTGCTTCCTATCACAAGATAAATTAATTCACCAATTTTCATTACACCCCAAGTGTCCGTTTGGAAATTATGGGATAAATGTTAATTTTTCAAAAATAGGTAATATTGTATGGGAGGTACCAGAAGGGGTGATCCGATATAATCCATATTCATTCCTGATTCAAATTTTCATAACTGTATAAGTTACGCCAAATTTGACTGAATTATTTGTACTTACAAAAAAAGATATGTATGTAGGACTATGAGGGTGAATTCGGGAATTTGTATGGGAGGTACCAGAAGGGGTGCGTCAAATAGTAAGGTTTTCTGAAGTTTTGCTTCCTATCGCAAGATAAATTAACCGACCATTTGTCATTATCCTCCAAGTGTCCGTTTGGAAGTTATGGGAGAAATATTAAATTAGCAAAAATACGTCATTTTATATGGGAGGTACCAGAAGGCGTGAATCGATATAGTTCATATTCATTGCTGAGTCCTGTTTTCATGGCAAAGGTTTCGGTTTTCTTAGGGTTTGTCTACTTTTGCAAGATAAATAAACTGACCAAATTCAAACATCCTCCGGTTGTCCGTTTGGAAGTTATGGAAGAAATATTGATTTTACAAAAATAGGTAACTTTGTATGGGAGGTACCAGAAGGGATGGGGCTATTCTGCCCATTTTCAATCCCATAAGTTCGTTTTGAAAAATATTGATACTGGTAAATTTTCATACTGATCCGTTAAGGTTTACTCAAGTTATCCTGCTGACCAGCCATCCAGCCAGCCAGCCACCCAGCCAGACAGACGGACATAGCTCAATCGTCTTAAAAAGTCCTGAAACGAATTTGGTCTTAAGATACTTGGGGTCTAACTCGTCTCCTTTAATGCGTTTCACTTTTTTTCGTATCAAATGATATATACCCTCATCCCTAAGGGTGATGGTATAAAAAATTCTAGCATCCCAAGCAGATGTGGATAGGAATGAACAATGAACATCAACCTATCATGAAGACTTCACCAAAAATTATATATTTGATTGAGAGTAACTCTTACTATTCAACTTGGTGCCTCTTACTCATTCCCTTCGAACAAATTCGTTGTATTCCCACAATAAATCTTGACATTTACATCACAATGAAAATTAGCCACTCGAATTGGTATGGTAAATTTTGTGGTCACTAACAAACTTTGGCAATCTAAAACCAAAATCAAAAGTTGACTTTTATGCACACTCTGCCAATATTATCTCAATAGACAGCAAACAAACGAACCATAAACCAAAGGATTCACTAAAGTAAACAACAAATACATGTATGTAATTGTACGTCAATGTGTGCGTGTTTGTATGTGTGTGTGTGTGTGCACACACGCCCAAATAACTTACTATGTAACTTCTCGGGTAAACAAGAGGATATCTTAGACATAAACGAAACTAAAACACATGTAAATGTCAAAGACAGTGACACTGCTGATAATTGGGTAAACCAATGAACAAATTTGTCAAACTCACACGAACGCAAAGAAAAGTTTATCTTCATAGTAATAGCAATACAAACACATCTACCACCAACTGGCATCCTTGTTAAAGTTTACTTATGTGTTTGCACATATCAATGTAATATCGTTAAACAGGGCTATCCACCAATATGAATGAATGGCAATGCCACCAACACCGTCGTCTATTGAATGGTGTTGGATTCATTCATGTTCGTGACACATTATGTATGCTTGTGGCATACATAGACCATACACTTACTGGCTGAATAGTACACAAACGATTTGAAAATCAAACCAAGGTTTAAACATCCTACAACCTTTGGTAAACGTAAGTTTGTAAGTGTAAGTGTATCGACCGATTATGTACAAGGATACAGTCTCTGTAACACTGTTACTTAATCTGCCATTGTGATTGGAGACTCATTTGAGATTAGAAGAATACCTCTATTTAGCGGCAATAATGTAAAGTAATTGGGATGCGTGGCATAGTGGTTAGAAAACGCGACTACCATGCGGGAGATCCATGCTTCGATTTCCGGCTCCATTCATCTACAGTTTTCATTCCTTGCCGGCCCCCTAGAAACTTGGCAGTATAAGTGTCAAGTCAAATGACATGTCTAGTAGAAGCTTCTCAAACAGTGACATTCGCATTCGTCGAGAAACAAGTAGGTGCCGTTTGTTGTGAATCTCAAATAGAAATAGTGTTAATTCACTTATGTTGCTATTCTTACACCAGCATGGCTACAGCGCGACTTGAAAATAAAATACGTTACCAATGAAATTTTGTCCCAGCTGATTTTAAAAAAATTTAAGAAAAAATAATTAACAATCGTCAAATAATTCGTAAAATTTTAACATATATAAATCTATACATTTCAAAGACTATTTATAAGCCAAAAAAACTGAAATTTTATAAATTAATCGATTTTTTCCTTAGAATTAATAATTTATATGAGTTTTATCTCATTTTTACACGATTACAAATAAACCACTTGAACCTGTATCACATTAAGTACAAACTCAAATCAAATCTCCCATCAGCGTTCTCAGTTCTCACCACTCGAATCAATTTAAATGACCTTCCCACAGTTTTTCATGCATTAAAAAAATCGCCGGTACGTTCTCAACAATTTTACCCACTCAAGATTAATTATCTCACCAAAATAATCCACTCACGTAGAGATACTTGAAATATAATCCAACTTAACACTGAAACCATTAGCGGAAACTGAATGCCAAACTCTGTCACCCATTCGTAATTCAATACACGGTGGCAATAAGGTAAAGAAAACCCCTCTAGAACATGGCCAAAATACCAACAACACAACAAACAAAATGAAAAGGTAACAATTTTAGACTAATTAGGGCACCGCCATTAAAATAGCAAACCGAAACCAACATCACCAACATCACCAACATCGCCAACATTAACGTTACAATTGTCCTCATCATTGTCGTCATCAGTTTTCTAAAGAAAACTCAACGAAAAATAACGTAAATGATGAAAATGGAAAAATATAATTAACTACAACACCGCAAACATGAATACTTGATGGGGTTTGTTGTAGAGGCCAAACACGTCGTCACCCCCACTCTAGGAGAACCAAAAATAAGTTTGTAAGTTTTATGCTAGAATGTAAAGCTTTTAAAATTCTGTATAGACCAGACCGTGAACCAAATGTGGGTAGACTTCGTTACGGTATAAAGCATATTATTATTACCAAAGGAATCAAGGGATGCAAAGGGTGTTGCGAGAAAAATAGGTGTATTTTAACTAATTTCTACAACATGATGAGAAAGTAAACAGTCGATCTTATCTGTAGCTAATTTCTCTCTTTAACGAATTTTTTTCAAAAACACAACATTTTCCTCTAGTTTTTCACACATTGTAAACGAATTTCCTTATGACGTAGCTTTCTCTAACATATAACGAAAACTTATAAACAACACAGCTAGTGTTTTATGTACCAAAAAACCTCTGCATTCCGAATTTTGTTTTGCAGTCGCAAAATTGCAATAAATTTCTTCATACACAAAGAACATTTATAGAATCAAGAAATAATGTCCCGGATGAAACTGTTGATTCCTTAGTAAATGTGAAGATTTTGTCTATGAAATAAGTTTCAATGTTTCTATAGAAAAAGCATCTAAATGAATTAAGAAGCTAGTATTTACATATACAAACAAGAAATCTGTAGTTTCTCTATAACGTAGAAATCGGATCCCCAGTGGGTACGTTATAGAGAAACTCGACTGTAGTAGGAGGTTGAGCAAATTCTATAAAAAAAATTTTTTTTGTATGGGAGCCCCCTTTGCGGAGACGTTGGCTCATGATTTTTCTGCCCAGAACTCACAAAAATAGGGACTGATCCGTATCGAAATCGAAAACTCGTGCACATATCCAACCCTAGTACCCATATTCAATGACCCGATTAACAAACATCCAAACCTTGACGACTTCCGTAGCGTTCTATCTATCTGGAGAAATAGATATAAGCGCCTCGATCTTCTGCGCTTCTTCTCCAGTTGGTCACACCGAGTTCTGTAAGGTTCTCAGTAACCTGGTCTTTCCAACGGAGTTTTGGTCGCCCTCTTCTGCGCCGTCCATCAAGTTCATTGTCGAAGACTTTTCGAGCTGGAGCATTTTCGTCCATGCGTACCACATGACCTAGCCAACGCAACCGTTGCACCTTAATGCGTTTGACCACGTCAATGTCAGTGTACAGCTCGTACAGCTCATGATTCATACGACGCCGATACTCTCCGTTAACGATGATGGGCCCATCTATATTACGGAGTATTTTTCTCTCGAATACCGCCAGAACCGATTCATCTGCTTGTGTCATAACCCAGGATTCTGAGCCATACATTAAGACAGGTAGAACCAGTATCTGGTATAGCTGGAGTTTTGTTCGTCGAGAGAGGGCTCTGTCATTGGAACGCTTGCTTAGTCCGTAGTAGCATTTATTTGCAAGCAGGATTCTTCTCCGGATTTCTAGGCTGACATTACTTTCTTTGTTGATGGCGGAGCCTAGGTAGACAAAATTATCTACCACCCCGAAATTATAGTTGTCAACGTTCACGCAGTTTTCCAAACGAGTAGATTCTTTGTTCGTTGAAACTAATAACTTCGTTTTGTCCTCGTTCACCGTTAGGCCCATTTTCGCTGATTCCTTCTGTATACCCGAGAATGCTGCAGTCACATCCCGCAGTTTTCGACCGATGATGTCTACGTCATCAGCGTACGCGAGTAGCATGTGGCTTTTGTTGAATATAGTGCCACTCGTGTTTACTGCAGCTTATCTCATTATCATCTCCATCACAATGTTGAAGAGATCGCACGATAGGCCGTCGCCTTGTTTTAGGCCTCGTCTGGTATAGAATGGCTCCGTAAGGTCCTTGCCAATCTTCACTGAAGACTTCGTGTCAGTCAGCGTCATTCCGCAAAGACGTATCAGCTTCGCTGGAATACCAAACTCAGCCATGGCTTCAAGTAATGTCTGCCGTATCGGGCTGTCGAAGGCAGCTTTATAGTCGACAAAAAGATGGTACGTGTCGATCTGTTTCTCTTGGGTCTTTTCCAGGATTTGCCGAAGTGTGAAAATCTGGTCAGTTGTTGATTTTCCAGGTCTAAAGCCACACTGATAAGGTCCGATCAGGTTGGATAACACTGGCTTTAGTCTTTCACATAGCACACTCGACAGGACCTTATATGCGATCCCGAAAGCTGATCCCGCGGTAGTTGGAGCACACACTTGGATCACCTTTATTCAGCACAGGACATAATACGCTTACATTCCAATCGTCGGGCATGCACTCTTTAAGCCAAACCGTGCGCAAGAGCTAGTGCATGCTCGTTATCAACTCCTCGCCACCGGACTTGAAGAGCTCTGCGGGCAGACCGTCGGCACCGGCTGCTTTGTTGTTTTTCAGCCGCGATATTGCTCTTCCTACATCGGCTTGACTTGGTCTTGGGCAATCTAAGCCGTCGTCGACAATTGGCGTTATAACTTCACATGCGCTGCCTTCTGGGACGAGCAGTTGCTGGAAGTGTTCTCTCCATATGTGCAGCACACTCTGCGTATCCGTGACCAGATTTCCATCACGGTCCTTACAGGTGGGGAGGCCATTACCGTATCCATTTGCTCTTACTTTCTGGTAAAATTTTCGGGCCTCACCTCTATCCTTGTATCGCTCTATATCCTCGTTCTCCCGTTCCTTCATCTGACGTTTTTTTTCGCCTAAATAGCTGTCTCGCCCGTTTTACGTTCTCCTTATGCCGTTCCCTAACAGCACGGGTTACAATTGGCTGTAGCGTTGCCATATAAGCAGCATCCTGTTCCTCAGACGCTATGCGACATTCTTCATCGTACCAGGATTCGTCTGAGCGCCGCTTTTCATATCCTAGCACGGTTGTTGCGGCGGTTGCCATGGAATGCGCAATATGCTGCCACTGTGTATCGAGAACGTCAGAAGTAGAGGCGTTGTGTCGTAAAAGTTGGGAGAGCTGGTTGGAGTAGGCAGCAGCTATCTCTGGGGTTTGCAGCTTCGCGATGTCCAGCTTTCTTTGTGTTTGGTTACGTGCGTTTTTCGCTCTGCTCAATCTTGTGCGCACCTTGGCTGCAACCAGGTAATGATCCGAGCCAATATTAGCACCACGGATCACACGCACGTCCATGATACTAGATGCATGCCTGCCATCAATTACCACATGATCAATTTGATTTTTGGTGTTTTGATCGGGGGATAGCCAAGTTGCCTTGTGGATATCTTTGTGCTGGAATCTGGTTTCACTCACTACCATGTTCCTACCCGCTGCGAAGCTAACCAGCCTAAACCCGTTGTCTGACGTGTCGGTATGCAGGCAGAATTTACCGATCGATGGACCAAGAACATTTTCCCTTCCTATTTTTGCTTTAAAATCTCCCAGAACAATTTTAATGTCGTGGCCAGGGCAGCGGTCGTATGTTTCCTCTAGGCGCTCGTAAAATGCATCTTTAATCTCATCGTCTTTATCTTCCGTCGGGGCGTGTACACAAATCAGCGTGATGTAAAAATATTTCGCCCGGATGCGAATGGTGGCTATTCGGTCACTTACAGGGTTAAACCGTGAGACCAGGTGTCGAAGTCTCTTGCCGACTATGAAACCACATCCAAATTCGTGTCTTTCTGCATGGCAGCTGTAAAAGATGTCACAGTTCTTTCGTCGTGTGCATCCCTGTCCCGTTCATCTCATTTCCTGTATGGCGGTGATGTCAGCCTTGTATTTGTCGAGGACATCCGCCAGTTGGATAGAGGCACCATCTCTGTAAAGAGTTCGGACATTCCAGGTGCATATCCTTAAATCATGGTCCTTATATCGTTTGCGGGGGTCGTCAACATTTGGGGGGGGGGGTTCTTGTTTTATTTATTCTCCGTGTTTTCATAATAAATTTTGTTTAAGGAGAGTGGCTTATTAGGCCACCGCTCCCGATCCTAGTTTCTTGGGGCTGCCAAAGCCACTAGAAGAGCCTGTGTTGAGCTTCAGTAACTTCTGTTACCTAATTCCTAAGACGCATCGGTGGTAGCATGCCGATTAGGTTACTCAACGTTTCGCCTTCTAACTCTAGCTAACTTCTAAGCGTAGTTAAGTAAACTACGCATTAAAATCAAGCGAGTGACTTTAGCAAAAATTAAATATCTGGTTTAGTATGAAAGTGACAGCTTTGAAAATTTGTGTCAGTTCATATTCCTCTAATGTGTGTTTCCGTGTTCTTTGAGGTTGCAAGGCTGTTGGATCGGACCGATTCCTCCAAATTCATAACCTTGTACTACCTAATGCCACTGCCCGTTGCGAAGACACTGGTCGCTGAACTGGGGTCCTTCGTAACCAGAGGCCTTTTTCTGGTACCGGGGGTGAGATTTGATGCCTACTTGCATGGCTACGGGGATTCACGAGGGCCTATCATAACAAATACACGGTTGCTGTTAAGCGTCGTCGGGCAGAAGGAGGTAAGGAACTTCCATCGATGAGAAAACTACATCTTTGCAATGTTGTATCGACCGTACCACCAGTTTGAGGTATTGATGAACAATCATTAGTATTTACGAGTTTGTAAAATGACCAACCTGTTCTCTTTATGCAAAAGCCTTCAAATACTGTGAATTGCGGTACAATAAATCACAAATTGGTAGTAGCTTCTCCCGCCGCAGAGTGTGACTGGTAGGGTAGGGATCAGAAGCCCCGGGACTTGTTCCCGTCTGATCACTTGCGAGAACATCTCGCGGGCTGTGGTTGATACCGAAATCACTGATAGAGTCTTTGGACTCGAATGTGGAGTTGCATTGTAACCTGGTGGTAATATGGGCCTTACCTTGGGGTATGTCCCCAGGGGCCCTGCAATCGCATTGTAATATGTCCAGTAGGCCGGCAGCGAAATGTATGGACGATTTTAATTGCGAAAATTTAAAATTACCCGACCGAAATATTGTGACACTTGATGAATGACATCCTGGCTATAATTCATATTGCACCAACAACACATACAAAATATCACTTTTATACATCTTGTAGTCCATGGGATACTGCGTTTTAAAGTTTACAATTTTTTACCACGCCCACTGATCCGACCACGGCTAATTTTTGTTTGGTGCAAAATTCATCCTCATCATTTTTAAGACGATTGGAAAAACAGTTCTCTAAATATTGCGGTTTCAAATAGGGTCTGTAAAAATTTCTAAAAGATCGGTCCTGCCGTTCTCGAGTTTATACATACAAACTGAAAACAAATACAAACTCATTTCTATATATATAGATTTGACCTTTGATCTCTTTGGGGCAATGTCTTAAGTTGTCCAATTTTGGTCAAAATATGAAAACATCGGTCCGGCCGTTCTCGAGTCTATATGGTACAGACAAACTGCAAAAAAACACAAACTCATTTTCATATAAATAGATTTGAGATTTGACCTCTTTGGCCGAAAATTCAAAGTTGAATTTTTGCTGCCACCCTAATGTCCAGTGTTTTTACCACATAAAGGGTAATGTGTTCACGGCGAGACTCGTGTAAAACTCTCGTGGACTCCACCAACGTGTGATATTGTCCGAAAATGGCCGACATCGGATGGTAGGCGTGGCAACTCCTATATAAAATAAATATTTCATACCAGATATCAGGTGAAGTATACTAGAGTGAGTCTTAGAATATTGTTTAAGATGATTTATGTGAGTATTTTGTTGGTCATTAGGATTAAACGAAATGGTAGACGTGACATCTTCGATAATAATGAACCTACCGTTATTAAATTGTTACAGTACAAAACACCTATATAAGTTAAAAATCAGTTTCACAAGCACTAATATATTAATTTGAATCTGAAAACTTTGAATAACTTTATTATACAAAAACATGAATAAAGTGTGGAATAATTTCCCGCTTTATTGTGAATTAACACGCTTTTTATTTTTATATACACAAAAATCGGCACCTACCTCTTTATAGCCGAATGTGAAAGTCAACTAATTACGAAGCTTTTACTAGATATGCCGATTGACTCGATGCTGTACTGCGAAGTTCCTGACGATCGGGTGGCCCGCGGTAATATGACTTGACTTGTATGAAACCATGTCCTGCATGATAGTCGCGTGTACACACGATCAGCAAATGGGCGGAGGTTATGCTTAACGAGATATATCAATTTCAAGTTAGTAAGTATCATATACAGGAATTGTAAAATAGTTTGCCTTGCTAAACGTCCGAATATTGCGAAGTGATGTGCTGCAAACGGTAATAGATAATATTAACAACAAATGAATCGTTAAAGAACACAGTACATTTTTCAGCTCATTGATTTGTGACTCAATTCTGAGAAATGCAGATGAAAGTGGCCCCAAAGTTAGTTTCTCAAGTTACATGCCATAATAACTTAGTTTTGATTTAAAGTTAGTAAGGATCGTATAGGAGAATTTGTCACGCTATAGGCTCTTTTGTTTGACATAACTGGAGAACCACTAGTCCGATTTAGCTAAAACAAATTTAAAATAATTAAGAATTCCAATACATTTAATCTGTTAATGTAACTTTTCCCTACATAAGCAACAGTTTCACTTTTTCAGTCATCAAATGATTTTAAACTGGGTGAATTTATGTAGCAGTTACAATAAAACTGTTGTACTTGGCGTATGATTTTCGTATAATATTACTTATGATAATCATACGCAACCATATAGTATTTATGTTATGTCAAACAAAAGAGACTAAAACGTGGCAAATTCCCCTATACAATACTTACTAACTTCTAATCGATATTAAATTATTATGGCATGTAACTTGACAAAACGAATGATGCAGAACTTCTTGTTTTTGGGTCTACTTTTACGTGCATTTCGCAGAATTGAGTCCTAAATTCATGTGTTGTACTGTGGAATATATGATTTTTGGAAGTTATTAAAAAGTGATTCCCTTATAACTACTTTCATTTTTTTGCTAGTGATGATTAGAAAAAACATATTTTTTTAAGCCAGATTCACTAATTCACTAAACTAGCGCTTATTCCACTCAATTTTTTCACACTGAAACTCATAATCAAAATATCCATCACTCCATCCAACTAATGTAAGTTTACCAAATAAACGGTTTTCATGTAATTTCAGAGCTAATTGAAATTGTTGAACTATTTCGACATTTAAATGTAATCATATACTTTTGTCGGTGTGAGTAGGTGTATTGCTTGCTTTGCTAATTTTTCCAAATTTATAATGACTACAATTCATTTTAATGAGATAAGTATGTATTGGATATTTTGGAAATGGCAACATAAATTTGGCACAATGTTTTCAAGTTTAAGTGAACTTCAGATTTTCAACGAATGCTATAATTGGAATAATTTCAATGAACGAAATAATCAATATTACTTTTGTAGCAATATTTTTAGTTAAAAGAAATGTTAACATGGTACCTAAATATTGTTACTTACTTACTTACTTAGCTGGTACTTCTATGCAATCCCAGTGGATTATATACCGCACGTAGAAAAATATTATATGCGCCTCGATCTTCTGCGCTTCTTCTCCAGTTAGTCACACCGAGTTCTGTAAGGTTCTCAGTAACATGGTCTTTCCAACGGAGTTTAGGTCGCTCTCTTCTGTGCCGTCCATCGAGTTCATTGTCAAAGACTTTTCGAGCTGGAGCATTTTCGTCCATGCGTACAACATGACCTAGCCAACGCAACCGTTGCACCTTAATGCGTTTGACCACGTCAATGTCAGTGTACAGCTCGTACAGCTCATGATTCATACGACGCCGATACTCTCCGTTAACGATACGGAGTATTTTTCTCTCGAATACCGCCAGAACCGATTCATCCGCTTGTGTCATAACCCAGGATTCTGAGCCATATATTAAGACAGGTAGAATTAGTATCTGGTATAGCTTGAGTTTTGTTCGTCGAGAGAGGGCTCTGTCATTGAATCGGTTGCTTAGTCCGTAGTAGCATTTATTTGCAAGCAGGATTCTTCTCCGGATTTCTAGGCTGACATTATTTGCTTTGTTGATGGCGGAGCCTAGGTAGACAAAATTATCTACCACCTCGAAATTATAGTTGTCAACGTTCACGCAGTTTCCCAAACGAGTAGATTCTTTGTTCGTTGAAACTAATAACTTCGTTTTGTCCTCGTTCACCGTTAGGCCCATTTTCGCTGATTCCTTCTGAATACCTGAGAAAGCTGCAGTCACATCCCGCAGTTTTCGACCGATAATATCTACGTCATCAGCGTACGCGAGTAGCATGTGGCTTTTGTTGAATATAGTGCCACTCGTGTTTACTGCAGCTTTTCTCATTATCATCTCCATCACAATGTTGAAGAGATCGCACGATAGGCCATCGCCTTGTTTTAGGCCTCGTCTGGTATAGAATGGCTCCGTAAGGTCCTTGCCAATCTTCACTGAAGACTTCGTGTCAGTCAGCGTCATTCCGCAAAGACGTATCAGCTTCGCTGGAATACCAAACTCAGCCATGGCTTCAAGTATTTTCTGCCGTATCGGGCCGTCGAAGGCAGCTTTATAGTCGACAAAAAGATGGTACGTGTCGATCTGTTTCTCTTGGGTCTTTTCCAGGATTTGCCGAAGTGTGAAAATCTGGTCAGTTGTTGATTTTCCAGGTCTAAAGCCACACTGATAAGGTCCGATCAGGTTGGATAACACTGGCTTTAGTCTTTCACATAGCACACTCGACAGGACCTTATATGCGATGGGTAAAAGGCTGATCCCGCGGTAGTTGGAGCACACACTTGGATCACCTTTTTCAGCACAGGACTTAATACGCTTACATTCCAATCGTCGGGCATGCACTCTTTAAGCCAAACCGTGCGCAGGAGCTGGTGCATGCTCGTTATCAACTCCTCGCCACCGGACTTGAAGAGCTCTGCCGGCAGACCGTCGGCACCGGCAGCTTTGTTGTTTTTCAGCCGCGATATTGTTCTTCTTACCTCGGCTTGACTTGGTGGTGGGCAATCTAAGCCGTCGTCGACAATTGGCGTTATAACTTCACGTGCGCTGCCTTCTGAACCAGCAGTTGCTGGAAGTGTTCTCTCCATATGTGCAGCACACTCTGCGTATCCGTGACCAGATTTCCATCACTGTCCTTACAGGTGGGGAGGCCATTACCGTAGCCATTTGCTCTTACTTTCTGGTAAAATTTTCGGGCCTCACCTCTATCCCTGTATCGCTCTATATCCTCGTTCTCCCGTTCCTTCATCTGACGTTTTTTTCGCCTAAATAGCTGTCTCGCCCGTTTTACGTTCTCCTTATGCCGTTCCCTAACAGCACGGGTTACAATTGGCTGTAGCGTTGCCATATAAGTAGCATCCTGTTCCTCAGACGCTATGCGACATTCTTCATCGTACCAGGATTTGTCTGAGCGCCGCTTTTCATATCCTAGCACGGTTGTTGCGGCGGTTGCCATGGAATGCGCAATATGCTGCCACTGTGTATCGAGAACGTCAGAAGTAGAGGCGTTGTGTCGTAAAAGTTGGGAGAGTTGGTCGGAGTAGGCAGTAGCTATCTCTGGGGTTTGCAGCTTCGCGATGTCCAGCTTTCTTTGTGTTTGGTTACGTGCGTTTTTCGCTCTGCTCAATCTTGTGCGAACCTTGGCTGCAACCAGGTAATGATCCGAGCCAATATTAGCACCACGGACCAGGTGCATATCCTTAAATCATGGTCCTTATATCGTTTGCCGGGGTCGTCAACATTTGGGGGGGTTCTTGTTATATTTATTCTCCGTGTTTTCATAATAAATTTTGTTTAAGGAGAGTGGCTTATTAGGCCACCGCTCCCGATCCTAGTTTCTTGGGGCTGCCAAAGCCACTAGGAGAGCCTGTGTTGAGCTTCAGTAACTTCTGTTACCTAATTCCTAAGACGCATCGGTGGTAGCATGCCGATTAGGTTACTCAACGTTTCGCCTTCTAACTCTAGCTAACTTCTAAGCGGTTGCTTTAAAGTCATTGCCCAGGGAATACTTGGTCTAAGACCGGAAGTAGTTAGCTGCTTGGACAGTGCCGCAAAGGAATCGATTCTGGTCACTCCCAAGTGAGTGACAATCAGTAACTTTCAGCCTCTGGGCAAAGTCCCATTCCCCACAAAATATTGTTACAGTCATAGGTATTTTAGGAATCAATACAGAAAGAAATATATTTATTTATACCCGCACATATGTCCTTAACAAAATCCCATCATTAACAAGAAATGTTGTACAGGGATTTAAAATTATTTTTAGTGTTAGAAAGAAGTACCAGAGAAAGTGTATTTAGCTCACCCAATTTCAATTAAACTGCTCTGTATGAAAATCGTCCCCGACTCTATTCCCGCTAACCCTTATGTAAAATGGTCTCCTGAATCCGATTATTTCTCCCGCCCTATTGTGCGACGAGACTATCAACATATAGACAGCACAGTGAGAGTCAGGTGGACTATCAAACGACATTAGCCTGATATTGCCCTGAATTCATTTCAAATAATACAAAAAATATCAGATTCTCAAATTTTCCTCATTTTTAAACGACGAATTTAATTTTATTTTTTTTTAAATATGTATTATTTATAATTCTATTTATTTGTTACATCTTCATTCATCGGTCATGTACCATATGTTAATAATTCATAACATGAAAATTTTAAATACAAGAATATCTATATATATACCACATAATTGTATAACTTAAACAATTCACATCTCTCACATTTGGTCATAATTCCCATGAAATGCCAAACAGTTGCATGCCCCCATTGTCATGGTATGTAATCGTACAGCAAATAGCTATGAATATAATTAATGCAATATTAATTAAAATTCCAATGCACTACATTCGCATTCATAAATAAATATTTATTTACACTTCAAACGAAATAGACTCACACTGGTAGCAGACAACATAAATGCAAACCTACGACATTGCCACAAATTGACCTGAGACATCCCAAAAGCAATAATCCATATTCCGTCACGGTAACTCATCCCATTTGCTGCTGGATAATACCATACAATCAACATTTATGGGTGTCAAGTAAACATTATATTTCACATGAACCAGCAGCACACATTGCACGCAGTAACACCAACGGCAATCAACAGAAATAACAAACATTGTGTTGTGTACGAGTATCATATCCCCCCACACACACGTGGGTAAGGGTAACTAATACCAGTACACCAAACTGCCCAAAGGCCTTTTTAAATGATTCATCATATTGGACGCACAAACACATCTAAAATCAACCGGCGTGTACACATGCTCGCACTTCGTAGCGATAAGGTATCAGAGTGAACAGTGAATTGAAGGATACAATTTTATAGAATGAATAAATCGTGTACTGTAAATATGGGTAATTCTTACGTCAATTGATAGAATCAGAAATAAAATTTGTGAGAAAATTAAAGCTAGATATCATCTGCAATGGCATACAGAACCCAATACCACAAATACCTGAATAGCTATTACAGGACTTTAAACACAAATCTTAGAGAGCCGTCGAACTGTTGACTGCCTTTAAAATGTGATCACATATTCGGATTCTATGCATATCGGAAGATTCGTTAAATATATCAAGATGTTATATCAATGAAAGCACCATGATTTAAGGGTTTAAGGATGTGCTCCTGGTAAGTCCACACTCTCTACAGAGATGGCGCCAACACTTGTTACCTATGTGCATCTTCCTCCCAGGGAAGGGTACAGAAATTCGGTCCAAAGACTACTAAGATAACGTTTATTCATAACACTGTGATACAAATGGTAGGGGTCAGTGATCGGAAAGGGTTCAAACTACCGGGGAAAGTTATATCGGTAAAAAAGAAGTTATACGTGTCCCAACGTTTCGCTGGGTCACATCTAGGAATCAAAATATATCGATTTGAAGTAAGTAAATATCATATAGGGGAAATTGTCACCTTTGGTGGTCTTTTTTTTGACATAACTCGAGAACCACTAGTCCGATTTTGCTCAAACAAATTTAAAAAAAGTAAAAATTATAATTTTTTTAATCTGTTCATATAACGTTTTTCTATATAAGCAACAGTTTCCTTTTCCATTCATCAAATGATTTTGAACTGGGTTTATTTTGTAACAGTTACAATAAAACTGTTGTACTCCGTGGCGTATGATTTAAGTGGAATATTACTTATGATATTAATACGCCACCATATAACAATATAACAAATGAGATATTCCCCTATCTATCATATTACTAGATAGTAACTATCATATTACTAACTTCAATTCGATATATCTCGATTCCTAGATGTGACCCAGCGAAACGCCGGACCACGTATAACTTGTTTTTGACCGATATAACATTTCCCGTTGGTTTCATCCCATTCCGATTTTGACTGTCGCATAGTGTAATTTGCTGTATTTTTAAGATGTACTTTAATAGGAGACCACACTCCCAGCCCTTTAGAAAAGTTATTTGTTATTTGTCTTGATCTTCTTAATTGCCAGCAGCAACAGAAATTCATTTATCAGTAGCCCCACGTAAAAAATATCCCAACCGCTTCGGTCTTTTGCGCTCTGTAGAAAGTTCGTCACACCAAGCTTAGTTTTGGTGGCCCCCTCCTGCTCGCCCATCGAGTTTATTGCCGAAGACTTTTCAAGACGGAGCGTTTTCGTCCATTCGTACAACGAGTCCAAGCCAGTGCACTCGGTCTATTTCAACGTGCTTGACTACGGCGATATCGTTGTACAGCACATACAGCTTGTGGTTTATTTGACGACGATACTAGCCGTTAACGATGATGGTTCTAACTATTTTGCGAAGTATTTTTCTCTCTAAGACTCCTAGAATAGATTGATCTGCCTGTGTCATTACCCAGGATTCTGCGCTGTAAAGCAAGACAGGTAGGATCAGAATCTGGGAGAGTTGGATCTTTATTCTTCTTTGTCATTAATTCGCTTGCCAAGCTCATAGTAGCAGCGGCTTGCGATGAATACTCGCCTTTTGATTCAAGGCTGACATTATTATTTTTGTTTATGGCGAAGTCAATGTAGACAAAATCATGTACCACTTCAAAGTTATAGTTGCCAGCGTTCACGCTGGGTACCAGACGAGTGGACTCTTTGTTCGTTGAAACAAATAACTTTGTTTTGTCCTCATTTATCACCAGACCCACCTCTGCCGACTGCTTCTTCATGTTTTAAAAGGCCGCAGAAACATCCCGCAGTCCTCGGTCAATGATATCTATATCATCGACAAACGCGATCATCGTATGGCTTTTGTTAAAGATGGTGCCAGCCGTGTTTACTGCTGCCTTCCGTATGATCGTCTCCATTATGATGTTAAAGAGATCGCAAGAACGAATATTGCCTTGTGTAAAGCATCGCTTGGTAGAAAATAGGTCTGTCAGATTTTTTGCCAATTTTCACTGAAGACTTCGTGTCAGTCAGTTTCATCCCGCAAAGTCGTATTAGCTTCGCGGATACCAAACTCAGTCATAGCAACTAACAATTTCTGTCGTATCGGACTGCCGAATGCAGCTTTGTAGTCGATGAACAGATGGTAGTAGTCGATCTGCATTTCTTCTCTTGGATTTGTCTAAGTGTGAATATCTGGTCGGTAGTGGATTTACCAGGTCTAAAGCCACACTGATAAGGTCCAATCAGGTTTCGACAGAATGGGCTTTATTCACTAGACTGGACCTTGTATGCGATAGTTAAAAAGCTAATCCCCCGATAGTTGGTACACACACTTGGATCGACTATCTTTAGCACAGGACAAAGAACACTCAGATTCCAATCATCGGGGATGAATTCCTAGCGCCATATCATGTTTATGAGCTGTTGCCTGCATGCTGCCAGCTCATCGCCGCTGGCTTTAAAAAGCTATGCCGGCAGTCCATCGGCTCCTGTAGCTTTATTATTTTTAAGCCGCGCAATTGCCGTGCTGATCTCGTTTTTGCTCGGTGTTGGACAATCTACTTCGTCGTCTATGATTGGTGTGATTTCGTCACTTATACTTCCAGCGAGAACGAGTAGAGATCGAAATGGTTCCCTCCATATTTGAGGAGCACTCTGAGTTTCCGTGACCAGATTTCCGTCTCTGTCCTTACAGGTGGGGATTCCTGTTCCAAATCTTTGCTTTTAATCTTTTGGTATAACTTTCGGGCTTCACCTCTATACCTGTAGTTTTCCATATCCTGGCTCTCTTTTTTTCCATAGACGTTTTTCCAGCTTAAACAGGCGTTTCATCTCCCTCCTCTTCTCATTATAACGCCCCGTCACCGCACTCGGCGTCATTGGCTGCAGTTTTTCCTTGTATGCAGCATCCATTTCCATAGACATTTCGCGACATCGTATCAGGGCTTGTCTGAGCGTGGTTTTTCATAACCCAGTACGGTTGTTGCGGCAGTGGTCATACAATTCGCAATATGCTGCCACTGTAAGTCGGGAACATCAGAACTAGGGGGATTTGTATGGAGTAATTGAGGGAGCTGGTTGGAGTAGGCATTGACTATCTCAGTGGTATGCAGCTTTGCGTTTGATTACGAGTGTTTTAAGCACTACTTAATCGTGTGCGTACCTTGGCTGCAACTAGGTTGCAGCTACGTAGTCGATATTTTAATGTCATGTGCAGGGCAGCACACCGGAACCGACCGTGGCATAGTAGTTAGAACACGCGACTACCATGCAAGAGATCACAGGTTCAACTCCTGGCTCCAGTCATCTTAAAAAAAAAATTGCTCTTTCATTGTTGGCTCTCCTCGAATGTTGTTGACAGCAACTTTGCAGTATAAGTGTCGAGTCATTCGGCGTGTCTAGTAAGAGCTTCTCAAAAAGTGACGTTTGCATTTGCCGATAAACAAGTAGATGCCGTTAGTTGTGAATCTAAAAATAGAAAGCGTGTTAATTCACAACAACGTGAGAAGCTATCCCATATCTCATTCATGGGGTGTAAAGGGAAATTAAGTTTTTTTTTAAGTGCAGGGCAGCAATCATATATCTCCTCCAGGCGCTCATAGAATGCATCTTTAATGTCATCGTCTTTGTCTTCTGTCGGGGCGTATACATAAAAATTGTTTTGTTTAAGGAGAGTGGCTTATTAGGCCACCGCGCACGAACCTAGTTTCTTGAGGCTGGCAAAGCCACTAAGAGAGAAGTTGTGTTGAGCTTCAGAAACTTCTTTTAGCATGCCGTTTAGGCTACTCAACATTGTGGCATTGCCCGGAGAATACGTGATTCCTCGACACAGAAAGAGCTTCTGGTTGTTCCCAAATAAATAACAATCAGAAAGACTCAAATTAGAAAATTCCCCATTCCCCATTTGCTTCACGAAATGAAATATTTGGGCACAATCGGATTGATTGTGCTATTATTCCTCGTTAGCTAATGTGGACGGAATGGTACATTTGTACGGGAGGTACCAGATGGGGTGTGAGAAGACTTCCAGTTTTTTCTCCAAAACTCTACCCTGTTATAGCTTTAATAAATAAAGAATTTGGGTACGATCGCGTTAGTTTTATTGAAATTATTAATCCATCTCTAAAGTGGGCGGATAGGTACATTTGTATGGGAGGTACCAGATGGGGCTTGGCTAGACTTCCAGTTTCTTTCTCCAAAATGTTATCCTGTTATAGCTGAACAAAATACATAATTTAGACACGATCGCTACGGGTGTATTGATATTTTTAATCGATCACTTAAGTGGGCGGAATGGTACAGTTGTATGGGAGATACCAGAAGGTGCGTAGCTATGTACTTCATATGCAATCCCATAAGTAGTTTTGGGAAAATATTAACCCATAAAAAGTTTCAAAATAATTGGTGACGTCTTTCGAAAGTTATCGTGAGCACCAGCCGGACGGACAGACAGACAGACAGATGGACATGGCTCAAACGATTTAAAAAGTCATGAATCGAATTTGGTTCAAAGAAACCTAGGGTCTAAAGTCTCTAGTCTATGAGTTACACTTTCCGGTAGTACTATCGTAGGGTGAGTGAACAATCATTAAACGTATTTTAATCGCATAACTCATAACATTTCTGCTGTTAAATGTTCTCTCAATTCCGAGTATTCGGTAAACCACTGTTCTCTCACACTGTTAACCCTAGAGACATTTATGATCTGGTCTGTTTGGATAGGAAGGACTCTATTTGTGGCCACTATAGTATGTTATAGCGTGAGTGAGTGCGTATGTTTACTTGTTTGCATTAGTGTTAGTTTGTTGTATGTGTGCTTTTGTGCGATAGTGTGTAAAGGTTATTAAATATTCATAATTTTAGTGTCTGGAGGGAAATTGTTAAAAGGCTCTTGACTTGAAAATTGTTGGTTTTCAGGTCCTGTTTTTTTACAACAGCAGTAGTTGGTGTTGTTGGCTTTGTTATAATATAATACATTTTTTGCGGCTATGTTACAGATAAACTGTAGTTTCATTACGTCGTTTGCCCTTCCCTACCTATGAATGTAGTTGGTGTATCTTCCAGACAGTTAGCTAGACTTTATTCTCTTTTAGCTAAGTAAAATGACCTAAGGTAGTATAAACTACCGTTTAATATGGATATAACAAAATGTAGGAAAAACGAAAATGTTTTCATAATGATTTATGTAAGACAACAAACACTTCAAAACGGGTGATTTAATATCAAAGAAAGGGGATGTAGAGGAAAATTGTATAAATATTTTCTGGATGTTTTGCAGACACAATAATTGTACAAAGGCTGTCGCCTATGCCTACGTAATGTAAATATTATTTTGTTTTTTGTTATAAGATATTTAGTAGTGATGAATAGGAAAGTGTGCTGATAAATTATGGCCTATCATCAGATTTTAAACTCAATGCATACGAATTAAGTGAACAAAGGTAGGTCTTAAATTTAAAACGTCCAATACAGAATTTTATTGGTCTCCAAAAGAGCTTAGTGCTTAAATTTTAATTCATTAAAGTAGGTATTTGTAAGACTACCCTTACAACGGCCTCTCTATGATGTGATTTCATTTAAGTACTTATATCAACTCCCCGAAATCTAGCCAATCGAAAAATCGACGAAAAAAATTGGAAATTAAAAAAATTTCAGCCAGGTGAACTGACTGATAAATATCGAAAGTCGTATGGCCAGACAAGACGTATAGTAAAACTGTGGAAAAGGTTGCATCCCACAAGTATTAAATGTTACATTCAATATCCGTGGACTTATGGTAATTTGTATGGAGGTACCGCAAGGGTCCAACTGTGAATCAAAGAAAATTCCTCTACTTAAGAAAACTCAATTACAAATGAGTTGGGTAAACTCTTAGGTTTCACTTGTAAATACAAAATATTAAAACTAAAATATTCTTAAAGGGATACAGGAGATTCCAGTAGAGGCACAACGTGTCCGTTTTTAATTCCATAATCAACGATCAATGCACGTTTACCTTCTGCACAATTTTTAAAATGCTTAGTTACAAGTTAATTTAAATGAACAAATTCAAATATCCTGCAGATCGGAATATTTGGAGGGCAATATTAATGTTGCGAGATGGGGTCGGCCGAAATAGTCCATATTCAATCCTGACTCAAATTTCAATTAGCTTATGTCTTGCTCAGAATACCGGAATATGTCTTATTTTAAGGTACTTACAAAAAAAATGTATGTAAAACTGCATTTGTGTGGGAAGTACCAGAATGGGTGGGGCAAATGTTTCGATATCCTAAGTATCTGTCTACTATTCGAAAATCATTCAACTGCTCAATTTAAAATATCCTCCAGATGTCCGTTTGAAAGTAATGGAAAAATAATAATTTTTAAGAAATACATCATTTTGTATAATATACGTATGTAAAACTATGCCGAGTAACCTAATCGGCATGCTACCACCGATGCGTCTTCGGAAGTAGGTAACAAAAGTTACAAAAGCTCACTACAGGCTCTCTTAATGGCTTTGGCAGCCCCAAGAAACTAGAATCGGGCGCGGTGGTCTAATAAGCCACTCTCCTTAATCAAAACAAATATTATGAAAACACGAAGAAAAGAAAAAAACAAAACAAAAATGGTTCTGGGAGATTTTAATGCTAAAACAGGAAGGGAAGATACTCTTCGTTCAGCAGTCGGAAAATTTAGTCTACACAACAACACCTCCGATAACGAATTCAGATCAGTTAGTTTCGCGTCGGCAAGAAACATGGTTGTGAGTGGAACCAGATTCCCGCATAAAGATATAAACAAGGCAACCTGAATATCTCCTGATTACAATACAATAAATCAGATTGATCACGTGCTAATTGATGGAAGGCATCTCTCAAGCGTTATGGACGTGCGTGTGATGGGCGGTGCAAATATTGACTCGGATCACCACCTAATTGCAGCCAAGTGCTAAAAACACTCGTAAGCAAACGTAAAGGAAGCTAGACATCACAAACTGCATGCCACTAAGATTGCAGTGGCTATCCAACAAATTCTCTCAATAACTCAAAACAAACCCCCCAAGTTCTGATGTTACCGACACATAGTGGCAGCATATTGCGAATTCTATGACCACTGCCTCAACGACCGTACTAGGTTATGAAAAAATACGCTCAGACAAGCCCTGGTACGATGATGAATGTCGCGAAATGTCTGAGGAAATGGATGCTGCATACAAGGAAAAACTGCAACCAAAGGCAACGCGTGCGATGACGGAACGTTATAATGAGAAAAGGAGGGAGATGAGACGCCTGTTCAGGCGGAAAAGGCATATTATGAATTCTATGACCACTGCCGCAACCAATCATCGACGATGGAGTAGACTGTTCACCACCGAGCCAAAACGAGATAAGCACGGTGATCGCAAGGCTTAAAAATCATAAAGTTGTGGAAGCCGATGGACTGCCGGCAGAGCATTTGAAAGCCGGCGCCGATGAGCTGGTAACATGCATGCACCAGCTCATAAACAAGATTTGGCCAAAGGATTGCATGCCCGATGATTGGTATCCAAGTGTCCTATGTCCCATGCTTAAGAAAGGCGATCCAAGTGTGTGTACCAACCATCGCGGGATTAGCCTTTTACCCATCGCATACAAGGCCCTGTCTAGTGTGTTGTGTGAAAGACTAAAGCCCATTCTGGCAAACCTGATTGGTCCTTATCAATGTGGCTTTAGACCTGGTAAATCCACGACCGATCAGATATTCACACTACGACAAAACCTGGAGAAGACCCAGAAATGCAGATCGACACCAACCATCTGTTCATCGATTTCAAAGCTGCAGTCGACAGTCCGATACGACAGAAATTGTTGAATGCTATGGCTGAATTTGGTATCCCCGCGAAGCTGAAACGATTTTGCGGGATGACACTGACTGACACGAAGTCTTCAGGGAAAATTGGCAAAAATCTGTCAGAGCCATTTTCTACCAAGCGAGGCTTTAGACAAGTAATGGTCTCATCTTCAACTAAAGTCACATGTTGCTCGCGTATGCTGATGATATAGATATCATTGGACGTGGATTGCGAGATATTACTGCGGCTTTTTCGAGCATTGAAAAGCAGTCGGCTGAAGTTGGTCTGGTGATAAACGAGGACAAAATCAAGTTATTCGTTTCAACGAACAAAGAGTCCACTCGTCTGGGACGCTGCGTGACCGTTGACAACTATAACTTTGAAGCGGTAGATGATTTTGTCATCCTTGGCTCCGCCATAAACAAAAATAATAATGTCAGCCTGGAAATAAAAAGACGAGTATTGATCGCAAACCGCTGCTGCTATGCGCTAAGCAAGCGATTAAACGACAAAGCGCTCTCTCGAAGACCAATGATCCAGCTCTAGCAGACTCTGATCCTACCTGTCTTGCTCTACAGCGCAGAATCCTGGGTAATGACACAAGCGGATCAATCTATTCTGGGAGTCTTTGAGAGAAGAATACTACGCAAAATATTTGGACCCATCATCGATAACGACGAGTACCGTCGTTGAATGAATCATGAGCTGTACAACGACATCGACGTAGTCAAGCGCGTTCAGATAGACCGAATGCGCGGCTTGGACACGTTGTACGAATGGACGAAAACGCTCCGACGACCAAAACTCTGAGCTTGGTGTGACAAACTATCTATGGACCGCAAGAGACCGAAGCGCTTGTAATACTTTTCTACGTGCGGCTACTGATGGATAAATTTCTGTTGTTGCTGCCATTAAAGAAGAAGTTATAGAAAGGTTTATTTAATATGGACGCATAACAACAGCGTGGCTATTTTAGTATTAGAATCCGAATTTTTAGAACATATCTTCTTCGTTTCGGGAATTTGAGTCTTATTATAAAATATGTGGCAATTAGTGGTTATCCATGGTTTCAAGGACAATTTGTTGTACTTAATTCCAAAATTTTTTTAAGATATTTCAGTCTAGTAAACTGAGAGGCAACCTCAATTTTCATGTATAACATATATATAAATCTCCTTAAATTTTGTAATATAGTTGAGACAAAATGATTAATTTAATGTAGAACAAAAAATCTAAAATTGTTTTAAAGACAAGTAGTAGTATATTTTCTGATTTTAGTAAACTACATCCAAACACTCTATTTAATAAACTCGATGAACGCTTAATTCAAATTTAATAAACATATTGCCTAGCTCACCAGCTATTGCCAACACAGAGCTTTGACGCCCAGACAAATAGACTACCCATTTAATATTTATACCTCCCGCTGGGTCTGTTGTGTGCGTATATCGTGGCACGTCAAAATATGCCAATGTTTATTTAATTTATTTACGACGTATCTGTCTGTCTATCATCGAATGATACGAATCGATGAAACTGTATGAATTTTAAACGTCAGCGAGCTGTCAATGTGTCAACTATTTTATCACTAGCAATTCAAACACAGACAACAATTTGGGCAAAATACGAAGAAAAAATAATGCTGATGACGATGATGGTGATAGTTGGGATGTGAGGTTGGCGTTGATGTCAATGACAGTAAAATCAATATTTAGATTGAGATTTGGGATTTACTTCGTTCACTTGCGCTTGCCCGCACTTGCAGTCAGTCACATCAGACAGAGGGAATGATGTTCAAATATTTGGTATTTCCAACGAACAAAAAAAAAATTATGTTTGTTTTTTGTGGTGGCATAAAAATGACAACGGCAGGCAGTGTCAGACAGCAAAAGATGAGTTGAAAATGATAGAAAGCATTATGATTTATTTTTATCGATGTTCTTTCAGTTGGCTGATTTGCGATGTTTGTGCTATGGAAATATTTTTGTATTAAATAGTTGATATATTTGAAATACATTTGTGCTTTAACAGGAAATCAATTGTACTGCGCTAATGTCGTTGTTTACTAGTGTAATAATTGTATTACTACATATGCAGATAAGTTGATGAATATGAATGTATTGCCTCAAGATATGCTATTTTTAAGAGGCCAACAAAAATACATAAAAATATTAAATTTTAAGTTGTCCTGAAATTATAATTATACTTACTTACTTAGCTGGTTCTTCTATACAATCCCAGTGGATTATATACCGCACGTAGAAAAATATTATAAGCGCCTCGATCTTCTGCGCTTCTTCTCCAGTTAGTCACACCGAGTTCTGTAAGGTTCTCAGTAACCTGGTCTTTCCTCTTCTGCGCCCTCTTCTGCGCCGTCCATCGAGTTCATTGTCGAAGACTTTTCGAGCTGGAGCATTTTCGTCCATGCGTACAACATGACCTAGCCAACGCAATCGTTGCACCTTAATGCGTTTGACCACGTCAATGTCAGTGTACAGCTCGTACAGCTCATGATTCATACGACGCCGATACTCTCCGTTAACGATGATGGGCCCATATTTTTTACGGAGTATTTTTCTCTCGAATACCGCCAGAACCGATTCATCTGCTTGTGTTATAACCCAGGATTCTGAGCCATACATTAAGATAGGTAGAATTAGTATCTGGTATAGCTTGAGTTTTGTTCGTCGAGAGAGGGCTCTGTCATTGAATCGCTTGCTTAGTCCGTAGTAGCATTTATTTGCAAGCAGGATTCTTCTCCGGATTTCTAGGCTGACATTATTTGCTTTGTTGATGGCGGAGCCTAGGTAGACAAAATTATCTACCACCTCGAAATTATAGTTGTCAACGTTCACGCAGTTTCCCAAACGAGTAGATTCTTTGTTCGTTGAAACTAATAACTTCGTTTTGTCCTCGTTCACCGTTAGGCCCATTTTCGCTGATTCCTTCTGAATACCTGAGAAGGCTGCAGTAGCATCCCGCAGTTTTCGACCGATGATGTCTACGTCATCAGCGTACGCGAGTAGCATGTGGCTTTTGTTGAATATAGTGCCACTCGTGTTTACTGCAGCTTTTCTCATTATCATCTCCATCACAATGTTGAAGAGATCGCACGATAGGCCGTCGCCTTGTTTTAGGCCTCGTCTGGTATAGAATGGCTCCGTAAGGTCCTTGCCAATCTTCACTGAAGACTTCGTGTCAGTCAGCGTCATTCCGCAAAGACGTATCAGCTTCGCTGGAATACCAAACTCAGCCATGGCTTCAAGTAATTTCTGCCGTATCGGGCTGTCGAAGGCAGCTTTATAGTCGACAAAAAGATGGTACGTGTCGATCTGTTTCTCTTGGGTCTTTTCCAGGATTTGCCGAAGTGTGAAAATCTGGTCAGTTGTTGATTTTCCAGGTCTAAAGCCACACTGATAAGGTCCGATCAGGTTGGATAACACTGGCTTTAGTCTTTCACATAGCACACTCGACAGGACCTTATATGCGATGGGTAAAAGGCTGATCCCGCGGTAGTTGGAGCACACACTTGGATTACCTTTTTTCAGCACAGGACATAATACGCTTACATTCCAATCGTCGGGCATGCACTCTTTAAGCCAAACCGTGCGCAAGAGCTGGTGCATGCTCGTTATCAACTCCTCGCCACCGGACTTGAAGAGCTCTGCGGGCAGACCGTCGGCACCGGCTGCTTTGTTGTTTTTCAGCCGCGATATTGCTCTTCTTACCTCGGCATGACTTGGTGGTGGGCAATCTAAGCCATCGTCGACAATTGGCGTGATAACTTCACGTGCGCTGCCTTCTGGGACCAGCAGTTGCTGGAAGTGTTCTCTCCATATGTGCAGCACACTCTGCGTATCCGTGACCAGATTTCCATCACTGTCCTTACAGGTGGGGAGGCCATTACCGTATCCATTTGCTCTTACTTTTTGGTAAAATTTTCGGGCCTCACCTCTATCCCTGTATCGCTCTATATCCTCGCTCTCCCGTTCCTTCGTCTGACGTTTTTTCGCCTAAATAGCTGTCTCGCCCGTTTTACTTTCTCCTTATGCCGTTCCCTAACAGCACGGGTTACAATTGGCTGTAGCGTTGCCATATAAGCAGCATCCTGTTCCTCAGACGCTATGCGACATTCTTCATCGTACCAGGATTCGTCTGAGCGCCGCTTTTCATATCCTAGCACGGTTGTTGCGGCGGTTGCTATGGAATGCGCAATATGCTGCCACTGTGTATCGGGAACGTCAGAAGTAGAGGCGTTGTGTCGTAAAAGTTGGGAGAGCTGGTTGGAGTAGGCAGTAGCTATCTCTGGGATTTGCAGCTTTGCGATGTCCAGCTTTCTTTGTGTTTGGTTACGTGCGCTTTTCGCTCTGCTCAATCTTGTGCGCACCTTGGCTGCAACCAGGTAATGATCCGAGCCAATATTAGCACCACGGATCACACGCACGTCCATGACACTAGATGCATGCCTGCCATTAATTACCACATGATCAATTTGATTTTTGGTTTTTTGATCGGGGGATAGCCAAGTTGCCTTGTGGATATCTTTGTGCTGGAATCTGGTTCCACTCACTACCATGTTCCTTCCCGCTGCGAAGCTAACCAGCCTAAACCCGTTGTCTGACGTGTCGGTATGCAGGCTGAATTTACCGATCGATGGACCAAGAACATCTTCCCTTCCTATTTTTGCATTAAAGTCTCCCAGAACAATTTTAATGTCGTGGCCAGGGCAGCGGTCGTATGTTTCCTCTAGGCGCTCGTAAAATGCATCTTTAATCTCATCGTCTTTATCTTTCGTCGGGGCGTGTACACAAATCAGCGTGATGTAAAAGTATTTCGCCCGGATGCGAATGGTGGCTATTCGGTCACTTACAGGGTTAAACCGCGAGACCAGGTGTCGAAGTCTCTTGCCGACTATGAAACCACATCCAAATTCGTGTCTTTCTGCATGGCAGCTGTAAAAGATGTCACAGTTTTTTCGTCGTGTGCATCCCTGTCCCGTCCATCTCATTTCCTGTATGGCGGTGATGTCAGCCTTGTATTTGTCGAGGACATCCGCCAGTTGGATAGAGGCACCATCTCTGTAAAGAGTTCGGACATTCCAGGTGCATATCCTTAAATCATGGTCCTTATATCGTTTGCGGGGTTCGTCAACATTTGGGGGGGTTCTTGTTTTATTTATTCTCCGGGTTTTCATAATAAAGTTTGTTTAAGGAGAGTGGCTTATTAGGCCACCGCTCCCGATCCTAGTTTCTTGGGGCTGCCAAAGCCACTAGGAGAGCCTGTGTTGAGCTTCAGTAACTTATGTTACCTAATTCCTAAGACGCATCGGTGGTAGCATGCCGATTAGGTTACTCAACGTTTCGCCTTCTAACTCTAGCTAACTTCTAAGCGGTTGCTTTAAAGTCATTGCCCAGGGAATACTTGGTCTAAGACCGGAAGTAGTTAGCTGCTTGGACAGTGCCGCAAAGGAATCGATTCTGGTCACTCCCAAGTGAGTGACAATCAGTAACTTTCAGCCTCTGGGCAAAGTCCCATTCCCCTATTTTGTAATAACCAACAAAATACTGCAACGTTTTAAATATATGTGTGTATATATGTGTGTATCATCCAAAAATTTGATGTAGTACATCTGTGCCACATTAATTGACAGTAATACATTTTATAGATCGAATTTCCATTTGTATTTAATGTAAAATAGCTAAACTCATACTATATCGAAAATTATAAGGATCACATAGTTTCATCATAAAAAAGTGCAAAAGAGGCAGCCTTCTGAAGAACTGTTCCGTTTGAAAAATTTATTAACATTTAACAGCCTTCTCCAGCATAGTCCCACTGGACGTCAACCAGTTTATATAGATTTGATTTTATCATTCATTTAACTTCTAATTAAATAGTTTTATATGTAAAATTTGCTATTGATTTTCTTTTTATTATGTACCAGAGCACAATCTACGATGAACATGCACATTATGTGTGTGTATGTATAAGTATAATTATGTGAACAACATCTAAATGATACTCATCGCTCACCTGGCAAACGTGTTAAAATGTGTAATTAACATTGTTAATTTTTTCAATTAACACACTCATTTAATGCTCGTTACAGATGCAAATGCCGGCAAAAGTGTTGACGCAGGTAAAGTTAATAATGGGATTAAGTCCGTTGACAGAATGAATTAAAGTGGAAATTTTTATGCAATGCGGGTAAATACGAAACTGGTTGACTGGAATGAATATAAAAAAATAATAAAAAAAAGCTTAATGATTTAGTGAGCACAAACTTTATATAAAATAAGCTTTCCGACATTAGGTTATAAATAGTTTTAAAGCATAACATTACTACTGATTTAATACAAGGACTACTAGTTATTTTTATAACCTTTTTTTGGTAAGGGATAACCGGCTTTCGAGGATTTTCATGTAATGCCACGCCTCCCTAATCCAATATCGGAAATCCACATCCATACCATATTAAATGACTCAAGAATCAGTCGTTGGGAGAATGCTTATTAGACTGATTTAGTACCATGCCCATTTCTTCCTTCCTTAATTTAGATATTCAAATATCCCTTATTATCTGAAGTATACTTCATTAGGAGACAACACCCACCAAATTGCATTATCTTTTTATGAGTTTTTTGGTAAGAGTCAAAATTGATTTTATTCAATGCGCCGCCCCCGAATCTACCGCCCCTAATTGAAATTTCGAAATATTTAAATTGTTTTTTTTCTCCAGCAAAAGAAACTTTCTATCTCATTTTCATGTGTATAGGCTCATGCATTTGGTCACAACACACTTCATCTGATGTAGTGCCACGCCCATTGCAACCTCACCCAATTGCAAATGCAAAAAACCTAAATTCACTAATTTGTATTGTCTTAAGCGGTCCCTAGAGATGAATATTAACGTCAATATGTTAAACAATATATTGTACAATAGAATTACTTGGTCGAACCACACGGACCAATATTATTGCTCAATTAATTAACTTACGGGTGATGCTTGAGCAGTAAACATGTGGAATAATATTAAATCGGCAAGTTGTGTAGCTATAATATTGCACAGTACAACATTTTTCTACTCATTAATTTGGAATTCAATTCTGAGAACTGCACGTGAAAGCAGTCCCCAAAAGAAGAAGGACTTTGTCACGTTTTAGGCTCTTTTATTTGACATAACTCGAGAACCACAAGTCCGATTTAACAGAAACAAATTTAAAAAAATTAAGAATTACAATTCCTTTAGTCTGTTCATATAACGTCTCCCTACATAAGCAACAGTTTCACTTTCCCTTTCATCAAATAATTTTGAACTTTGAAGTGAAGAAAGCACACCAATTATAGACGACAGAGTAGATTGTCCACCACCGAGCCAAAACGAGATCAACACGGCTTTAAAACAACAAAGCTGCAGGAGCCGATTGACTGTCGGCAGAGCTTTTTAAAGCCGGCGGCGATGAGTTGGCAACGTGCATGCACCAGCTTATAAACACAATCTGGCTCAAGGAATGCCTGCCTGATGATTGGAATCTGAGTGTTCTATGCCCCGTGCTTAAAAAAGGCGATCCAAGTGTGATGGTACACATATCGCGCTATTAGCATTTTACCCATCGCATACAAGGTCTTATTTAGTGAAAAACTAAAGCCCATTTTAGCGAAACTGATTGGACCTTAGCAGTGTGGCTTTAGACCTGGTATGTCCACGACCGAGCAGATATTCACACTACAACAAATCCTGCAGAAGACCCAAGAAATGCAAATCAAGAGTGTTGATTCAACAACTACCGTCTGTTTATCGACCACAAAACTGCATTCGACAGTCCGATATGACAGAAACTATTAAATGCTATGGCTGAGTTTGGTATCCCCGCAAAGCTGATACGACTTTGCGGGATGACACTGACTGAAACGAAGTCTTCAGTGAAAATGGGAACAAATCTAACAAAGCCATTTTCTACTAAGCGAGGCTTCAGACAAGGCGATATTAGGAAGGTAGCAGTAAACTCGACTGGCACCATCTTTAACAAAAGCCACATGTGCTCGCGTATGCCAATGATATATATATCATTGGTCAAGGACTGCGGGGTGTTACTGCGGCCTTTTCGAGCATTGAGAGGCAGTCGGCAGAAGTGGGTCTTGCGATTAATGAGGACAAAACCAAGTTATTTGTTTCAAAGAACAAACTCGTTAAGGACGCTGCGTGAACGGTGACAACTTTAACTTTGATGTGGTAGATTCTTTTGTCTACCTCTGCTCCGCCATAAACAAAAATAATAATATCAGCCTGCAAATCAAGAGACGAGTACAGATCGCAAACCACTGCTACTATGCGCTATGTAAGCGTTTTAATGGTAAAGCCCACTCTCGACGACCAAAGATCCAACTCTACCACTCTTATCCTACCTGTTTTGCTCTACATCGCAGAATCCTGGATAATGACACAGGCGGCTCAATATATTCGAATCTAAGAATATAAAAAATTATGCGTACAAACACATTTCGGATAGCTTATGTCTTCGGAGACATAGTAAAATTTTCAGAGGAATATTTCCTTGGAAAAATGTAACTCTCTATATCCCTCGTACAGTTATTAAAACATTAATTACTTTCCAGTAATACAACATGAGAGGAGACCTGTAACCATCTTAGAAACATTGGACAAGAAAATATGGGATATAATAGTGAAACAAATAGGAATCAAGCAATATCACACATGCACATGAGAACTTATAAACGAATAATAAAAGTCACAAACAGCGGAAAATTAGAATCTCAATCTTAACTAACAATATGCGACAACTTCACCGGCTAATCGGCCGTTTGTCGTGAAACTAAAAATAGAAAGCGTGTTAATTCACAATAACGCGAGAAGATATCCCATTCCTTATTAATTGGTTGTAAAGGAAAATTAAGTTTTAATATATTGGATGGAATACCATCTGATCTGCTCAACAAATTCGGCAGAAACTATCCACTCCTATGTATTTGATTGATTGGTACCAGTCGAGAAGTGACTTTAAGACAAACATGCAGGTTTTCACCCACATGGTAGTTGTGTATATCAGGCCAACATAGCACGAATAATAACACAGTACAACACTTGATTAAAGGACTCAATTCTCAGAAAGTAGCCCCAAAAAGAAGAAGTTCTGCATCATTCGTTTTGTCAAGTTACATGCCATAATAATTTAATATCGATTTGAAGTTAGTAAGTATTAGTGATGCTAAACGGGATTGATTTTGATAATCCCGGGATTCGGGATTTTATAAAAACGTGACAATTTCCCCTATTCGAGAATTACTAACTTCAAATCGATATTAATTTATTATTATTCTTTGGATATAGTTTGGCTATAGTTTGACCTCAGGTGTTGCTTGAGAAAGAAAACACTGATGTTGATGTATTTTCCCTTATTTTATTATATTCCGATATTTCGATTGACTTCGTCAATCATCATCAGGGAAATTTTTCTGTATAAAAACACAAATACATAAAACAATTACACTGTTAGACAAATAGTTTACATTAATATCACAACATATTTACATTAAATAAAACGAAGAACAAAAACGTTAAACGTCTGCGTCGATTCCTGAATAGTTATTAACTAAGCTTCTCTTTTTCTGTTGTGTCTTTGAACTGTGTGTCTATAAATTTTAGCTAATCCTTCCGTGTCTCTTTTGTAGTTTATGCTATGCTCTTTCGGCGTGTCCATGATGTGTAACATTTCCAGAGTGTATTTTCTCCTGTAGTTAGTCTCTTGAGTCAGTATTTCTACGTCGTTAAAGTTGGGTATATCGCCGGTTAATGTGAAATGGGCCGAAAGGGCTGTTTTTTGTTCCACGGGTTTGTCCAACGCTTTCTGGTCCGATTTGTGTGAAGAAATTCTGGTCTTCAATTTTGTTCGAGTCGTTCCAACATATACCTTCTGGCATATGTTGTCGTTGTCACCATTGCACTTAATTTTATAAACTAAGTCTGATTTCTCCTCTTTTTTAACTCTTGTCTTGGTCTTACTAAATAGTTCCTTTAATGTTCGATTTGTCTTTAATGCAATTTGATATTTGTCCTTGTTGTACATGTCTAAACTTTTCAACCTCTCTGAAAATCCAGGTACGGCTTATAAACTTTATTTACGTCCGTTGTTTTGTCCCTGGGCTGTTTGCCCTTTACATGTTTTATTAATTGTGCGATCGCTCCGCGAATTCATTCCTTTGAAGAATTTCAATAATTCTCTTTTCGTTTTCACTATGAAAGTCCTTGTCGCTAATGTTGAATACCCTATTTATAAAATTCGTCGCCGTATAAATGATGGTGTTACGGGGATGTTTCGAGTGAGTTTATTAATCTCCAAGATGCAGAAGGTTTTTGATACTAGTCCAGTTTTAGAATGTTTTCTTGTCTATGTATGACTGAGTCTAAATAGGGTAATCTGTTTCCAGTTTCTGTCTCCATAGTAAATTGAATTTGTCGATGAAAGCCATTCAATATTTGCAATGTATCTTCTATATCACTTCTTTTCACTATGGCAAACAAATCGTCAGCATATTTCGTCATAAGTCTTGGTTTCATAGTGAAAACGAAAAGAGAATTATTGAAATACTTCAAAGGAATGAATTCCCGGAGCGATCGCACAATTAATAAAACATGTAAAGGGCAAACAGCCCAGGGACAAAACATCGGACGTAAATAAAGTTTATAAGCCGCTTACATATGTACCTGGATTTTCAGAGAGGTTGAAAAGTTCAGACATGTACAACAAGGACAAATATCAAATTGCATTAAGGACAAATCGAACATTAAAGGAACTTTTCAGTAAGACCAAGACAAAAGTCAAAAAAGAGGAGAAATCAGAAGTAGTTTATAAAATTAAGTGCAATGGTGACAACGACAACATATGCCAGAAGGTATATGTTGGAACGACTCGAACAAAATTGAAGACCAGAATTTCTTCACACAAATCGGACCAGAAAGCGTTGGACAAACCCGTGGAACAAAAAACAGCCCTTGCGGCCCATTTCACATTAACCGGCCATATACCCAACTTTAACGACGTAGAAATACTGACTCAAGAGACTAACTACAAGAGAAGATACACTCTGGAGATGTTACACATCATGGACACGCCGAAAGAGCATAGCATAAACTACAAAAGAGACACGGAAGGATTAGCTAAAATTTATAGACACACAGTTCAAAGACACAACAGAAAAAGAGGAGCTTAGTTAATAACTATTCAGGAATCGACGCAGACGTTTAACGTTTTTATACCCTTCACCATGCGCATGAACGGAGTGAAGGGTATATTCATTATACCATCACCCTTAGGGATGAGGGTATATATCATTTGATACGAAAAAAAGTGTAACGCATTAAAGGAGACGAGTTAGACCCCAAGTATCTTAAGACCAAATTCGTTTCAGGACTTTTAAAGACGATTAAGCTATGTCCGTCTGTCTGGCTGGCTGGATGGCTGGTCAGCAGGATAACTTGAGTAAACCTTAACGGATCAGTATGAAAATTTACCAGTATTAATATTTTTCAAAACGAACTTATGGGATTGTAAATGGGCAAAATAGCCCCACCCCTTCTGGTACCTCCCATACAAAATTACCTATTTTTGAAAAATTAACATTTATCCTATAATTTCCTAACGGACACTTGGGGGGTAATGAAAATTGGTCAATTAATTTATCTTGTGATAGGAAGCAAAACCTTACAAAACATAACTATTTGACGCACCCCTTCTGGTACCTCCCATACAAAATACCGAACATATCCCCATAGTTTTAAATACATATATTTTTTTGTAAGTGCAGTGAATACAGTCGAATTTTGCGTAAGTTGTACAGTTATGATAATTTTAATCAGGAATGAATATGGATTATACCGAATCACCCTCTGGTACCTCCCATACAAAATGACCTTGTTTGGAAAATTAATATTTCTCCCATAATTTCTAAACCGGCACTTGGAGGATAATCAAATTTGGTAATTAATTATCTTGTAATAGGAATTATTATTGGGTGATGGTATTTATCAGTCAGTTTACCTGACTGAAATTTCTGTACTGGTTTTGTTCTTCCATTTGTAAAGCTCATAAGGAGGCGTGGTAGGTATGACAATATATATATATAAATGATCAGCATCGAAATCTGAGTCGATTTAAAGGTGACCGTCTGTCCCCGGGATTACAGCCGCAGTTTAAGAGATATCGAGCTGAAATTTGGAATGCAAGCTTTCATCCTCAAAGCGGGGGTTAAGTTCTAAGATGAGACCAATCGGTAAAAAAACTACTCCCACCTCCCATACAAAATCCCTCTTTTTGGGGGTGTCCGTATGTCAGTCCCCGCGATTACAGCAGCAATTTAGGAGCAATCAAGCTGAAATATTGTACGCAAGTTTTACTGCCCTAAATGGAGGTTGAGTTCTAAGATGAGCTCGATCGGTCAAAAACTACTTCCCCCTCCCATACAAACTCCCCTTTTTTGGGGTGTAGTTTAAGGGCAATCAAGCTGAAATTTTGTATGTGAGCTTCCCTAGACAGTTTAGTGGTAAGATGAGACCGATCGGTCAAAAACTACTCTCACCTCCCATACAAAATTTCCTTTTTGGGGGTTTCCGTATGTCAGTCCCCGCGATTACAAAAGGTTGAGTAGTAGGACGAAATCGATCGGTCAAAAATAACTCCCATCTCGCATACACAATCCCCCTTTTTGGGGGTGTCCGTATGTCAGTCCCGCGGTTACAGTAGTAATTTAAGTGCAATCAAGCTGAAATAATGTATGCAAGCTTCCCTACTCTAAGCGGAGGTTGAATATTAAAATGAGACTAATCGGTCAAAAACTACTCTCACCTCCCATACAAAATCCCTCTTTTTGGGGGTGTCCGTATGTCAGTCCCCGCGATTACAGTAGTAATTTCAGAGCAATCAAGCTGAAATATTGTATGAAAGCTTTTCTGCTCTAAGCGAAGGTTGATTATTAAAATGAGAACGATCGGTCAAAAACTACTCTCACCTCCCATACAAACTCTCCTTTTTTGGGGTTGTCCCTGCTATTGCAGCCGTATTTTATGAGGTATAAAGCTGACATTTTGTACGCAAGATTCAATATCTAAGCGGAGGCTACTTTTTAAGATAAGCAATGTCGGTCAAAAACTACTCCCACCTCCCATTCGAACTACCTTGTTTGGGGTGTCCGCGTTACTGCCCCCGATTATAGCCGTAGGTTACAAAATATTGAGCTGAAATTGTTTATGCAAGCTGTAGTCCTATAATAGGAGTTTACGTTGTAAGATGAGCAATATCGGACGAATACATCTCCCACCTTCCTTACAAATTCCCGCTTTTTGGGGGTGTACGTCAGTATATTCCTATAGTTTATGAGCTTCCGGTTTGAAATTTGGTATGTAAGCTTGTGTCCAGAAGCAGAGGTTAGGTTCTAAGATAGGCATGATCGGATTTAAACTACTCCCACATCCCACACAACTTTCCATTTTTGGGGAGTTACAAAATTCATAAAATCGAATATAATCTATACAAAATTACTGACAAAATGGATGTGTGAAGCTAAAAGTAACGTCCACTTCTCACCAACTCCCTTGTTTTGTGGTACAAAGTTTAATAACATATAAATAGTTGTAGTACAAATAACCAGTTTTACCACCATTTTTACAAATAGTGAAGGGTATCTGAGCTTCGGCATAGCCGAAGATAACCGCCTTACTAGTTGTTCTTCGTTTTATTTAATGTAAATATGTTGTGATATAAATGTAAATTATTTGTCTAACAGTGTAATTGTTTTATGTATTTGTGATTTTATACAGAAAAATTTCCCTGATGATGATGGACGAAGTCAATCGAAATATCGGAATATAATAAAACAAGGAAAAATACATCAACATCAGTGTTTTTTCTCCAGCAACACCAATGACCTCAAGCCAAACTATATCAATCGAATAAAATTAGATAAAAGGTCAACTATACATAAACACAGCATTAATTTATTATGGCAAAAAAACGACTGATGTAGAATTTATTTTTCGTGCAGTTCTCAGAATTAAGTTCCAAAACAATGACCTGAAAAATGTTGTACTGAGTAATGTTTCATCCGATAATCTTGAAGAATTTTATTCCCAACATAAGTAGCATATAAAAGCAGAAGAAAATCATCTATCACAATCCACACTTGTGGCTAAAAATTTATCGCCGAAAAATCTCGGGATTTATTTATCGGGATTCACGATTTCCCGAATTTACGGGAAATTATAAGTAATATCCAACGTAAATCATACGCCACGGAGTACAATAGTTTTATTGTAACTGCTACAAAATAAACCCAGTTCAAAATCATTTGATGAATGGAAAAGTGAAACTTATGCTTATGTAGGGAAACGTTATATAAACAGATTAAAGGAATTTTAATTCTTATTTTTTTTAAAATTTGTTATAGCTAAATGAGACTAAATGGGACCGGCCATGGCATAGTGGTTAGAACACGCGACTACCATGCGGGAGATCGCAGGTTCAAAGCTGGCTCCAGTCATATTAAAAAAAAAATTGTTCTTTCATTGTTGGCTCCCCTCGAATATTGTTGACAGCAACTTCGCAGTATAAGTGTCGAGTCAATCGGCGTGTCTAGTAAGAGCTTCTCAAGCAGTGACGTTCGCATTCGTCGATAAACAAGTAGGTGCCGTTAGTTGTGAATCTAAAAATAGAAAGCGTGTTAAATCACAACAACGCGAGAATCTATTTATGTCAAACAAAATAGCCGAAAACGTGACAAATTCCCCGTTGTACTAAATGGGTTAATAATTAAACTTACTCTGACTTGGTTAACAATATTTGCCTTTGGTGGTCAATCCATCATACATGTATACTTTATTTGCTACCTTGGTTGCATTATGTCAGCTGATGGAGGAGTATATCAAGATGTATCTAGAAGATTAAACAAAGCAAGGTCAGCATTTAGGCGTTTTAACGAAATATGGCAAAGGAATATAGCATAGTCCAGAAAATACAACGATTTATATTGTGGCCAATAAACAAAATCATATGCGGACCTATGGAGTGTGACAAACAAGGAATTCCTAAGATCCGAAATAACAAAAAAGGAAGTGGAAATGGATAGTCCATACCCGACATTTTTTGTTTTAAATTGTGCTCCAGATATACAAAATACATTTGAACGTCGTTCTTTTTTAACAATTTCTTGTCCCATATTTACTTTTAATTACATCCTTTTATAATCTTTAAGCAATTTTATTGATCTATCAATGGAATATTTATCATATACACAATGTCCATATTCTATTTACCAAAACCAAAACTATGAGTCCATGTCTTAAGTCAACCGTTGTTGTTGTGTTATTTGTATTTCTTTATTTAGAAATATTCGAACAGCGGTTAGTTAAAATGGAGGCATTTTTATCAATATTTTGTATTTATTTTCTATTGCAAACAATAACACAAATTGTTGTTTGACTATCATCCTTTTAATCCATTGAAGAAGGTAACAAAGGGCATTTGCGTCCAACAAATCCGAATAGAAAATGTTGTACTGCTAAGGTAAAATCAAAGATGATATTTCTCAAATAAAATAATGTGTTTTTACAAATTAATAGTAGATGAAGCAGTTGATTTGCGCGGTATTTGATTTACTTACACTGAAATGGGTAATTTTCTAATTTAAATCTTCCTGATTGTTATTCATTTGCGAATAACCAGAAGCTCTTTTTGGAGGTTCCCGAGAAGCTTACAACGTCCGAGAGATCACGTATTCCCCGGGCAATGCCAGTGAACATCTGTTCAGTGGTAGCAAATGTGAGAAGTTGCCTAAACGGCACGCTAACACCGATGCGTCTTAGGAAGTAGGTAACACAAGTTACAAAAGCTCAACATAGAAGCTCATTTAGTGGCTTTGGCAGCCCCAAGAAACTAGGAACACGAAGAAAAGAAAAACAAGTACCATTTGTGTACACTCCCCGACGGAAAACAAAGACGATGGCATAAAAGATGCATTTTATGAGCGCCTGGAGGATATATATGACCACTGCCCGGCACATGACATTAAAATTGTTCTGGGAGATTTTAATGCTTACATAGCAAGGGAAGATGCTCTTGGTTCAGCAGTCGGAAAATTCAGTCTACACAACAACACTCCCAATAACGAATTCAGTTGTGAGTTGTACCAGATTCCCGCATAAAGATATTCACAAGGCAACCTGCAAAATATAAGAAATCAGAGTGATCACTTGGTAATTGATGGAAGGCATGTCAAAAGCGTTATGGACGTGCGTGTGAGGATCGGTGCAAATATTGACTCGTAGTGCTAAAAACATTCGTAATCAAACGCAAAGGAAGCTATACATCACACAAAGCTGCATACCACCGAGATAGTCAATGCCTACAATAAACAACTCTCAATTACTTCGAACAAACCCCCCTAGTTCTGATGTTCCCGACACACAGTGGCAGCATATTGCGAATTCTATTATCGAAAACTACAGGGATAGAGGTGAGGCCCGAAAGTTCTACCAAAAGGTTAAAAGCAAAGGTTTTGGAACAGGGATCCCCACCTGAAAGGGCAGAGACTGAAATCTGGTTACGGGCACTTTCGATCTCTACTCGTTCCCGCAGAAAGCATAAGTGAAGAAATCTCACCAATCATAGACGACGGAGTAGATTGTCCAATACCGAGCCAAAACGAGATCAGCACAGCGATCGCAAGGCTTAAAAATAATTAAGCTGCGGAAGCCGATGGACTAAGAAATCTCACCAATCATAGACGACGGAGTAGATTGTCCAATACCGAGCCAAAACGAGATCAGCACAGCGATCGCAAGGCTTAAAATAATTAAGCTGCGGAAGCCGATGGACTACCGTCAGAGCCTTTTAAAGCCGGCGGTTATGAGCTGGCAACATGCATGCACCAGCTCATAAACACGTTTTCGCTCAAGGAATGCATGCCCGATGATTGGAATCTGAGTGTCCTAAGTCCCGTGCTTAAAAAAGTCGATCCAAGTGTGTGTTATAGCTATCTTGGGATTAGCCTTTAACCCATCGCATACAAGGTCCTATCTAGTGTGTTATGTGTAAAACTAAAGCCCATTCTGGCGAACCTGATCGGACCTTATCAGTGTGGCTTTAGACCTGACAAATGCACGACCGACCAGATATTCACACTACGACAAATCCACATGAAATGCTGATCGACAACAACCATCTGTTCACCGACTACAAAGACGCATTCGACAGTCCGATACGACAGAAATTGTTAGATTCTATGGCTGGTTTAGTATCACCGCGAAGCTAATACAACTTTGCGGGATGACTCTGACTGATAGGAAGTCTTCTGTGAAAATGGGCAAAAATCGGACAGAACCATTTTCTACCCAGCGAGGCTTTAGACAAGGCGATAGTCTGTCCTGCGATCTCTATAACATCGTAATGCAGGTGATCATGCGGAAGGCTGCAGTTAAAAGGAATGGTACCATCTTCAACAAAAGCCACATGTTGCTCGCGTATGCCGATGATATATATATATCATTGGCCGTGGATTGCGTGATGTTACTGCGACTTTTTCGAGCATTTAAAAGCAGTCGGAGGAATTGGGTCTGATGATACATGAGGACAACACCAAGTTATTTGTGTCAACGAATAAAGAGTCCACTCGTCTGGAACGCTGCGTGAACTTTGAGAACTATAACCTTGGGGTGTTAGATGATTTTGTCTACCCTGACTCCGCCATAAACAAAAAAAATAATACCAGCGTGTAAATCAAAAGACGAGTATTGATTGCTGCTACTATGCGCTAAGCAAACGATTGAATGACAAAGCGCTCTCTCGAAGAACAAAGACCCAACTCTACCTGGCTCTGATCCTACCTGTCTTGCTCGACTGCGCAGAATCCGGGGTAATGACACAAGCGGATCAATCTATTCACGGAGTCTTCGAGAGAAAAATACTTCGCAAAATATTTGGACTCATCATCATTAACGGCGAGTATCGTCGTCGAATGAACCACGAGCTGTATGAGCTATACAACGATATGGACGTAGTCAAGCGCGTTGAAATAGACAGTATGCACGGGCTTGGACACGTTGTACGAATAGAGAAAGTTTTTTGCCAATAAACTCGATGGCCGGCGCATCAGGGGCGACCAAACTTCGTTGGATGGACCAGGTGAAAGAGCCGTTATCTACACTTGGTGTGACTAACTATCTACGGAGCTCAAATGACCGAAGCGTTTGGAATTCTTTTCTACGTGTGGTTACTGATAGATGAATTTCTGTTGCTGCTGCTAATTAAGAAGAAGAAGAAATAAAAGGTATATACGGTTAAGCAAGTCATATATGGATCACAGTGTATATGCAGATATTATTTTATTATATTTCCCCAAAGAGCTTTAGAGGTATAACGTAATAAACCAGAAAACTTCGTTGGTTTGATCAGTCTAAGGAGTGCGTACAAGATTTTTTGAAGATAGCCCAAAGTATCCGATATCCTTTGGTGTTCATTACTTCTTACTAGGACTTTCAGGAAAAATACAACAAATGTTGGAATAAATAAATAGCCCATTTATACGCAAACTCGACTAAGAAATGAACAACTAAGTACACATGCATAAACCGAATATCGTCTTCAGCTGATTTCTGGACATCAATATGGTATTTGGAGATTACTTACATATCAATTTGGTATTAATATGTGGCAATCGATTAAAAAATTTTTGCCATTTCCTTAAAAAACGCTGAACATGCTGCCTGTAGGGCATACAAAGTCTAAACAGTAACATTGCAAATTCAACCTCACAATGTGTCCAATATAACTGAGTGGTTTTCCATGTCCTCATATTTTCTGTTACACAATTTTAGCCTATTGTTTTACTTTTGGGAGGAGAACATCACCACAATTCACAAGCAAATATGAGAGATACAATTTATTAGAAATATGCATTTGTTTATTAAAACATTTTCATTTTCATGTTTTCTTGTACTCAGAGTTTTCTGCAAAAAAAAAAACCTCAACATTTTTCTATTTACCATTTGTTATCACAATATTTTTTGCAATTTGGCATATTTCTTGTCTATTTTCTTTTATATTTGTAGAGCAAAAAAAAAAAGAACACAATAATAAAACAACATTAGACCATACAATAGTTTTCAATAAAGTTTAAAATATTTACATTTATACATGACCCCCCTCCCCACATTCCCAATATGACCCCCACTACCAACTTGGTATTCTGCTAATGTTGAGTAGACGAACATACTTCCATACATTTCTTGGGTAAATTTAGCAAGTGGCAAAAGTTTAGACAAGAATTACATAACTAAAGAGAAAACTTTGTTACCGGAAGTGACACCATACTGTGTTGCATAAAGTTGCAATGTACAGTGGGCACTTAATGTATGTATATGAAAGGATTAAGCATATTTCGAAGGAAAGTGTAATTGTCAGATTTCTAGCTAGGTTGATGAGGGGGTAGAACTTGAATTGGAAACATGTAAAATATGCATTACTTGGACTGTCTGATATCAGGAGGACCATGGTTCGATTTCTGTCTCAGGGCTCCGAATCCATAGGCCACGGTCTCCACACTCTCGGCTACAGCTTCGAAATTCTCCCTACTACAACCTGGAAATATATTTCTGGTCACGTGTCATCCCTTAACATTTCCAGAGATTAAAACAGATTACGGAAGGTATTGAGAATATGTAGTGGGCTAGGAAGGTCGATTATGTTCATCACATGTTGTGCGAAGTGGACGAAAAACATTTTTTATAGAAAGCTGATTTTACTTTATATATGAATGACAAGTTGACTAAAAATAATATGACAGCTTGTTTTGTAAGAAGATAAAACAAATGAAAAAATAATCCTCTAAATGAATCATATTACTTCAAAGTAGGTGGGTTGTCGGCTTTACCGTTAGAGCGGTAGTAATAGCGTTAAATTAAAATTTTACTTTGCATTTAAAACAAACAGTTTTACCTAAAATAAGAATTGGGACCGGCCGTGGCATAGTGGTTAGAACACGCGACTACCATGCGGGATATCGCAGGTTCAAATCTGGCTCCAGTCATCTTAAAAAAAAAATTGTTCTTTCATTGTCGGAATGTTGTTGACAGCAATTTCGCAGTATAAGTGTCGATTCAATCGACATGTCTAGTAAGAGCTTCTCAAACAGTGAATTTCGCATTCGTCGATAAACAAGTAGGTGCCGTTAGTTGTGAATCTAAAAATAGAAAGCGTGTTAATTCACAACAACGCGAGAAGCTATCCCATACCTCATTCATGGGGTGCAAAGGGAAATTAAGTAAGTTTTACCCTAAAATATAATGGATTTTACACTTTTGCTCTACTGTTTGAATGTCGTTTTTTCCTATACTATTGCTAGCAATGCATGGCATAGAAGTTTTTGTACATTTTGTGCAACTTGCGGTAATTACACTTCAATAAATATTTTGCATAGAAAATTGTGTTCATATACATTGTGTTCATATACACCAAATTAAAATTATAAAAAAACTATTGTGATAAAATGTCAGAAAATAGGGATTGGTGCAAGTATTGATAAACGTAATCCGTTGGAATGCAAATTATCATAACACTTATGAAAGTTCTGTCTGAAAATTCTAGTAGAACATAAATGCAGCATATCGTCGGCTTAATATGCAAACCTGCTAAATCCACTTTTTAAGAAAATTAAGATTTTGATGCCGTGTGGTAGAGAAAGATATGACTCATTTCTTCAATTTGAAGTGTGTAAAAAGGTTTGCTAAGATAAACTACTAAATCCACTCATAGAAAATTAACTTAATTTCCCTTTACACCGCATGAATGAGGTATGTGATAGCTTCTCGCGTTGTTGTGAACTATTATTATATCTTTGTTTTTTCTCTCAAGCTGCGAGTTTGAAATATGAAATTGTTGTCTCTCCTGTAAAATGTGCTAAAAGGAAGTTAGCACGTTTGCATATTATGCCGATGATATGTCTCATATACAAAACTAGATATCAAAGTCGAAGAACTAGTAATTATCGCTCATTTGCACAGTGGTCGAAATCATTGATCTGACGGCATTTAAGTCAAATTTTAAAACTTTAAAATCGATAAATGTTTTACATTGTATCGATAACCGATACTCCACTGAGCAAATTTACGTTTTTATATTTGTTTTGGTTTCAATATTCGCACAGCTGTTAGCTGTCAAATATAACATAAGTGCAGCAAGTGCATGGAAAGAATTTGGAGCCAAATTACTCAGTGCGTGGTTTTTGGCAATATTAAATTAGACCAATCGCACTATCTCAAACAGTGACGTTTCCATTCGTCGATAAACCAGTAGGTGCCGTTAGTTGTGAATCAAAAAATAGAAAGCGTGTTAATTTACAACAACGCGAGAAGCTATCCCATACCTCAGTCAAGGGGTGCAAAGGGAAATTAAGTTTTTTTAAATCGCACCATAATGAGGAGCAGTGCCGAGAAATAAAAAAAAATTTCAGGAGCTTCATAAGTAAAGTAATGGAAAAGTGGAAGAACTGCAACAGAACGTTATCGAATTTTGAAAAACGTAATCAAGATTGGTTGGACAGTGAAATTTTATTAGTTGGGCCGACAACTAGTAACAATTTTGAAAGGCCTGTAAAAGTTCACTGCTTGTTCATCTAAAACACAAGTCAACAAAGTTTCACATCTTGTAGAAAAAACTACATGCGATGAACTTGTTGTAGCGACGCGTGTAAGTTTACACAAAGCAGGAAAAAGAAACGCATCAGAAGTTGTATCCATGCTACATTCTGATTCCGAGGTTTGCGCAAAAATTAAAAAACTATTGCTTTAGAAGTCAAAAATGCTATTGCATACAGTCCTGATGAAGCTTTGGCACTTTACGTGGATGGGGATTTTACAAAGCACTCGTACAAATTGGTCCAAGCTGGTGCAAAAATAAGAAATGCAAACATATATCCAGCATATGATGCATTGCTATTAGCAAAAAAGAAATGCTACCCTATTGGAGTCCAAATTACCGATACGTCTGCTGAAGTGTCTCTACAGAGCTTGGTTGATCATACAGCAACAAGAATCGTCGAATCACAGAAGGATGTTTTCGTCAGCCTCAATGAAGATGCTATTACAGCGATATACAAATGGGGATGTGACGGCAGTAGCGGACATTCAACTTACCGCCAAAGCTTTTCTGAACAGGATCGATGAAAACTTATTTGCCATATGCATTGTGCCACTGCAAGTGCAAATGGGAAGTGTCACTCTGTAGGAGAATTCTCGGCCTTCTTAAACGCGATTTTGTAGACCAATAAAATTGATTTACGCAAAAGAAACTTCTCAGTTGGTTAGTGCTGAAGCTGAATAAGTGAAACAGCAAATAACTGAAATTATTCCAACACAATTTGACTCTTTTCAAATTAATCACCAATTTTACATGACAATGATCAATGGCAAAGTTTTAAGTGTAATTTCAGAATCCTCGTCACAAACATGTGGAATTTGCGGAGCCACACAAAAAATTAAGAATGACTTGAATGCCGGTAAATAGAAATATGTATGAGTATGGCTTGTCAACACTACGCGCTTGGAAAAGGTGTTTTAAGTGCATTTTACATATTGCGTACAGAATCCCAATAAAAAGGTGGCAAATTCGTAGCACTGACAAATTTGTTGTACAGCAAACTAAATTAGATATACAAGAAAAGTTAAGAAATTAAATATCTTTATTAATTGATATTCCTAAGCCCGGATCGGGAAATACTAATAACGGAAATACGGCTAGAAGATTTTTTCAACAACCAAAATTGGCTGCACTTTTAACTGGAGTCAGTGAGGACTTAATCAGTAGATTAAGCATTTCTTTATGCACTATGGCTTGCGGGTACAAAATTAATACACATGCGTTCAAAACATTTTGCTGGCAAACAGCGAAAATATTTATAAACAAATATTAATGGTTCTATATGCCATCTTCTGTACACAAAATATTAATTCACGGTGCTGAAATCATTAATGTCTCTTTTCCAATTGGCATGATGTCATAAGAAGCACAGGAATCGCGAAATAAGGATTTGAGAAATTTTAGAGAGCATCATACACGAAAAAATTAAAAAAAAAAACACTGTGGAGGATTTAATGTACTCACTTCTTTTCTCATCTGATCCTCTTTTATCCACGCTCTCCAAACGACCTTCTAGCTACTCCCAGAACAACATCGAAATTGGAAGAGATGTACAAAATTAGCTTTCAAAGCCAATTGTACATGAAGACACTGTTGGTTCTGATACTTCTGATTCAGATTAAAAACAAATATATTATCTTTAAGAAATTTGTATTAATTATATTAACTACACTCAAAATAATATGTCTGTAATTTAACAGAAATATTTCTAATTTTTTGGCTAGGTATCAGCAACTTTAACAAAAAAAAGTGGTGGATTTTAACAAATTTTGTTATAGGCTGAAAAATATAAATATTTGTGTTAAATTATAGACATATTATTTTCAGTGTATTTATATTTAAAGCTCTGAAATAAATGAAAATTGTTTACAGTTTAGTTTAATACGCATTTTATAGTCGAAATTAAGCATCAGGCTTTGTTTTTATTCATTTGCGAATTAAATGCCGCCAGATTCGGTATATCGACCACTGTGATTTGGTGCAAGACCGGCATAACTCAAAAAACGTGATTTTTGAGTTAATGATGTAAAATTATTCGTTATATCATACTTGAAGATGAGTAAAAATTTATTAATATCTTTTATACACTCCGCTTGAAAGCTTTTTGATTTCCTATATACTTTGCAAGGTGGGAGTCAATTGTAAACTTTAAACGCATAGATGAAAAGAAAAAATTGCTGTGGAAATGGGCATACCCCCAATTAGGATAATATTTAGACTTGTTCGGGAGAGTGGCAATGTGTCAATGCCAAAGCTGATCTGAAGGGATTTTAGGAAGACACATAAAAAAACATAGAAAGTGTGGACAAAGTGGGGATGAGAATAATTCTTCTTCTTAATTAACAGCAGAAACAGAAATTCATCCATCAGAATCCGTACATAGAAAAGAATTCCAATCGCTTTGATCTCTTTTCGCTCCGTTAATAGTTCGTCACACCAAGTTTGGAAAACAGATCTTTCACCTTGTCTATCTAGCGAAGTTTTGGTTGCCTCCTTCTGCACCACCCATTAAGTTTATTGCCGGAGACTTTTCAAGCTGGGGCATTTTCATTCATTCTTACATAGTGTCTAAGACAGCGCATTCGGTCTATTTGAAAGCGCTTTTCGTTGTACACCTCATACAGCTTTTAATTCATTTGACAACGATGATGGGTCCAAATATTTTGTGAAGAAGCCTCCCAGAATAGATTAATCCGCTTGTATCCAAAAGTTATAGATGTCAAAGCTTACGTCCTAAACAAGTAGACTATTCGTTCGTTGAAACAAATAACTTGGTTTTGTCGGTACTTAGCACCAAACCCACTTCTGCCGACTGCTTTTCAATGCTTTATATCATCGGTATATGCGAGAAGCATGTGACTTTTAATAAAGATGGTACCAGTCGTGTTCATCTCCATTATGATTTGAAAGAGATAGCATGATCTACCTTGCTTGGTAGAAATTCTCACTGCAGACTTAGTGTCAGTTTGTGTCATCCCGAAAATCATATCAGTTTAGCAGAGATACCAAACTCAGGCATATCATCTAATAGTTTCTGTCGTATCGGACTGCCTTTAGTCTTTTACATAACACACTAGACTGGACCTTTTATCGGCTGTAGTTGGTGCACAGACTTGGTTAGTCTCTCTTTAACACAGGACAAATTGTTTTATGGGCTGTTACATCCTCTTTGCCAGCTTATTAACGCTGGCCTTAAAAAGGTTAGCCAGTAGTCCATAGGCTTTCGCAGCTGTATTGTTGTCGTGCTGATATCATTTTGGCTCGGTGGTGGACAATTAGTGTTTTTGTCCCGAGAATTCCCGGGACAAAAATCCCGGGAATCCCGGCCAATTTTTTGTCCCGGAATCCCGGGAATGCGACCGAGATTTCCCGGGATTTCATTATGCTTATTTAATCTGTCAATGTCAAAATGTTAAATAAGTTAAAACCATATATTATTTATTGTTCCACTTTTTTTACCATAAATTTAGCAATTGGTGACTATTTTTTTTGACCATCACTATCGTCTTCAGTCTCTCGATGTATTGTTTATCTTTCAAATGTGCTTTAATATATAAAGACAAATTCGAACGTATTAAATTGCTAAAATGGATTAGCAATACCATGTCCATGAGTTGATGGGTACTTACTAATTGATAGGCATATATGCTAAAACAATATTTTTAAGCCAATTGACTGATATATAACTTTCTTTGTCGGTGTACTGGGTGATTGTACCTTTAGGTGTTTGGTCTGAGCGATGATAACACTTTTCCGCTTTTTATCCCAAGGAGTACGAATCTCAAAAAATCCCTTCATATTGCACAATTACCCTATAAAATAAGTTTTAAATCTAGTTGTCGCGATTCCACCTTTAGTCGTTTGGTCTGGGTGATGGTAACAGTTTTATCTCATTTTCGAGTATGTCCTGCTAAAAGTTCGAAACTCTCTCATTTCGCGGAATTGCTCCATAAAATAGATATTTGCCCCAATACTCGCACTAATAACTTTAGGGTGTTGGTTCTAATTTGATATGAATTCACAGCACACAACTACTTACTAAAATAAATACACCGCCCCTTATTTGCTATTCTACCTTAAGCCGTTTGGTCTTTGTTTGTTTAGGTTTTTCTTTAAGGGGTAACAATTTTGAAAATCTCCTCATGCAGATCTCTAAATCTATATTAAACATTCCCATATAGATTTTTGCGATGCTACCTTAAGCCGTTGGTCTGGGCGATTGTATAAGTTTTACCCCTTTTGGAGCATTTTTAGTACGTAAGAACGAATTTTGAAAAATGCCTTCGGAATATAGCTTTAGGCGTTTAGATTGGGTCCTTTTTCTATTGGCCTTTTTACCCCTTAAAGTACGAATTTCAATATATCCCTTGTTGCACCACTCGTAGTCTATAAGGAGATTGCTTATGTAAAGGTTTCACGATGATAGCTTGTCTAAATATTAACAAATTTTCGAATAAACCATAACACGAGATTTTTAAAATTATTTTTATGTTTTATTTTATATTCGATTGTTTGTATTAAAATAAAAAAGGTAATTTTTATTTATGTTTTATTTTGGACCGGGATTTCCCGGGATCCCGGGAAAATGATACAAAAATCCCGATTTCCCGGGAAATGAAAAATGCCGGGAAATCAAAAACACTATGGACAATATACTTTTTGCAATTGTGATTTCGTCAGTAATGCTGGAACCTTCTGGATCCAGCAGAGTACGAAGGTGATCCGTCCATAAATGCTGCATGCTCCGTATGTCCGTGACCAGATTTCCATCTCTATCTTTACAGGATGAGATACCTTTTCGTCAGACATTTTTTTAGACAATACGTACCAGGGCTTGTCTGAGTGTGGTTTCTCATTCGGTCGTTTCGTCAGTGCTTATAGAATGGGCAGTACGTTGCCACTGCATGTCGGAAACATCAGCATTTGGGGCGTTTGTTTGAAGTTATTGAGAGAATTGGTTGTAGTAGGTATTGGTTACTTCGGTGGTATGTTGCTTTGTGTTGTCTAGTTTCCTTTACATTTGGCTACGAGCGTTTTTGTTACTGGATCACGTGCGTACCTTGACTGTGAAGGCCCAGTCAATATTTATACCGCGCAAAAGCAAATAATATCAGCCTAGAAATCCGGAGAAGAATCCTGCTTGCAAATAAATGCTACTACGGACTAAGCAAGCGATTCAATGATAGAGCCCTTTCTCGACGAACAAAACTCCAGCTATACCAGATACTGGTTCTACCTGTCTTAATGTATGGCTCAGAATCCTGGGTTATGACACAAGCGGATGAATCGGTTCTGGCGGTATTCGAGAGAAAAATACTCCGTAAAATATATGGGCCCATCATCGTTAACGGAGAGTATCGGCGTCGTATGAATCATGAGCTGTACACTGACGTGGTCAGACGCATTAAAGTGCAGCGGTTGCGTTGGCTAGGTCATGTTGTACGCATGGACGAAAATGCTCCAGCTCGAAAAGTCTTCGACAATGAACTCGATGGACGGCACAGAAGAGGGCGACCAAAACTCCGTTGGAAAGACCAGGTTACTGAGAACCTTACAGAACTCGGTGTGACTAACTGGAGAAGAAGCGCAGAAGATCGAGGCGCTTATAATATTTTTCTACGTGCGGTCTATAATCCACTGGGATTGCATAGAAGTACCAGCTAAGTAAGGTGATCAATATGGTTTCTTGTCTTTTGATCAGGGCGAGAATCAAATTCCACCTACTATCATGTTTTTTGTCGACGCGAAGCTAACCAGTCTGGATCCGTTAGCGAAGACTTAATTTTCCGACTGCTAAACCAAGAGCATCATTCCCTTCTGTTTTAGTATTAAAATCTCCCACAACAATTTTAATGATATGACAAGGGCAGCTTATATATATATCCTACGGCCGCTCATGGAATGAATCTTTAATGTCCTCTGCTTTGTCTTCCGTCGGGGCATGTACACAAAGTGTAATGTAATAATATTTCGCCTTGATGCCGATAGTCGCTATTCGATCATTTACAGGATTAAACCGTTAGAGCTGATGTCGAAGTCTCTTCCCAACTATAAAGCCGCATCCACATTCGTGTCTGTTTGCATGACAGCTGTAGAAGATGTCACAGTTCTTTCGTCGTGTTTATCCCGGTCACGTTCACCGGCTTCCCCGTACTACGGTGTTTTCAGCCTTATATTTGTCGAGGAAATTCGCCAATTGGATATAGGCACAATCTCAGTCTAGCACATTCATGGTCCTTATAACGTTTGGGAGGTGTCGTCGACATTTTTTTGGGGTTCTTGTCTTACTTTCTTTGTGTTTTCATAATAGTTTTTATATTTAAGAAGAGTGGCTTATTAAGTCACTGCGGTTAGCCGTCCGGTTACTCAAAATTGCGCCTTCTCACATTTGCTATCACTGAACGGATGTTCAGAAGTTTATTTTATTCTATATAGTGACAACATTTATAGATTTAACCCCTTAACTAAATGATGCACATCGTTGTTTTACTACAATACAAATTGCAAAGAAACTCCACTTCATCGCTTACATATTTCATCAGCAGAGGAAACATTTTGCAGAAGGTTACGAAATGATAAGAAAACACGAATAAAATTCTCTTGCATACTTTTCATAAAAAACTTTTTAATTCCTCAAAATCATAAGGAATTCCTTACAAGATACCAATGCTACAACTTTTATTAACCAATACAATGGTATTTTCATTACTTGCATACATGTTCCTTAGCAATCATGTCAGTTAATGCGACAAGACTCTGTAAACACTCTCAAAAGCCACAAACTTTTTCTTCTTCACACTGGAGTGACAAATAAAAGTTCTCGAAAAAAGAATATCCGTGCATTTTTTTTTAGATCAACTTCCGTGTCATATGTGCAGAAAATAGTCCTTGTTAACCCAAACCAAATTCTCTTCACTGCAAAGTTATTTCCAGGCTAACTTTAGTTCCGGCATTATTTGTGTTTTCGTATGTACGTACTCTTATATGCACGAGTCTGCGTGTAATTCTTTTGAACAAATTCTAAAAGTCTTGTGGGTTTATTTAAACAATTTAAAGATTTCCATGATAATTTGCAAAAGTTTTACGAATTGTTTCCGCTGTAAAAGGCACAAGCAGTAGAGGAAGTGTGTCTTAATTTTTCACACACAATAAAAAAAAAAATAAAAAAATCCTGAAAATATGTCTTTAGTTATCCTTGAGAGTATGTGAAGTACATTTACAACAATTTGAAATGGATAACTAAAGTTGTAGTTCTAACAGAGAAAGTTAGCAACTGGGATGCCATTAGTAAGGATATGAATTACATTTTATTTTAAGACCAATTAAAATGTTAACTCAAAGTTGGAAAACATTTAAATAAAATACTTGTAGGATACATCAATAGTAAGGAAGTAGATGTTGTATAATTCTTACAAAGGTGTTTTATGAGATCTGTGTGTAGCAAAATCAAAATTTCAAAATACTAAATTTTATTTGTGACATTTTCCGTGGCTTGTGTTAGAAATACGAGGGGATCATAATGAGTGGTGTGGCACCTCTGGCACATAGTAAAAATTTATAGCCATTGGATGCAGAATTGTAAAATTATTGAAACTCTCTATGATGACGGCAGAGGAACCAATTAAAAAAAACTCTTCGAATTTCATATAAAAAGTTTAGGCATGTATGCTGAGTAAACTTAATTAAGCTCAACGAGTTGGTTTCCCCAAGAATCAAGGACCAGATGCGGTGGCCTAATTAGCAACTCTTAAAAATAAAAATCTATTATAACCAGTACAGAAATTTCAGTCAGATAAACTGACTGATAAATACCATCACCCACTATAAGATATTGTTTAAGTCTTGAGTTATTGAAATTAACAGATTTGTAATAGAAGCCAGTTAGAAAGTTTCAGTAGAGCAACCCGGCTTACATATATTCTTACCGCGAGATGGCAATGTGCTTGCAGCAGCTCAAAAACACGATTTTGGTAAAGGAATACATGTTCTATGGTTGGAGTCTGAGTGTAATACATATGTCAAGTACCGCAGGATCAGCGTTTTGCCCATTGCATACAAGTTCATGACTAAAGATCGTCTTACAGATCTTGATTGGACCTTGGCAGTGTGACTTTAGACCTGAAAAATCCAGAGCCGACCAGATATTCACACTACGACAAATCCTGGAAAAGATCAATTACTTGCCAAACAGGAAAGATAAGAAGTCTTCTGTAAAAAAATTCAAAAATCTGACAGAGCCATTTTTTACCTAGCGAGACTTCAGAGTTACTAACAGTTTGACATGCAATCTCTTTAACATTCTAATGGAGATGATCATGGAGAAGGCTGCAGTAAACACGACTGGAACCGTCTTTAATATAAATCACATGCTCTTCACGTATGCCGATGATATAGATATCAATGGCCGATGACTGTGGTATGTTACTGCGGTCTTTTCAAGCATTGAGAAGTAGTTGGTTGAAGTGGGTCTGGAAATGAGTAAAGACAAAATCAAGTTATTTGTTTTAACATAAACAACTATTTTTTGAAGTGGCAAATATTTTTTTCCAAAATTTTAATAATTCAGTTCTTTTTTTTAAATTTTTTGTTGCAATTTTCAAAAACAAAAAACAATTTTTAGATAGGCCACAGTGGCCCCTTTATTTTTTTTTTATTAGCTGATCGGTATTGTGGCCGAAATTAAAAAACAAAAACAAAATTGTTCATGTGTACTTTTCTTGTTCGTATATAAAGCAAACACTCCAGATAAGAAGAAAAATATCAAAATGTTGTCTATGTGGTAATTAACCGTTAATCTGCACAGTGGTTGCCGTTTCATACAAAGAGCGGCCACCAATAGAAGGAGTTTTCATAGGTGAATAATATTTGGCACATCTCACAGTATCTTTTAGTGACACCAATTTCTAAAATTTGGTTATAATCTGTGTAAGGATTCAATGACCTCTCTTAGATCCTGAAAATTTTAATTTCATAGTATACCAAATAGGAATACCAAAGTCGGTATATCCATTGATTTCATCAATGTATGACTAAATCTACAGTTTGATCAATTTCGGACAAAGGATTCAAGGACATCTCGTTGGTCCTGAAAATTTAAATTTCATAGTAGGCATACCAAAGTCAGTATATCCATTGATTTCATCAATCTATGACTAAATCTAAAATTTGGTCAATGTCGGACAAAGGATTAAAGGACCTGTCTTAGATCCTGAAAATTTAAATTTCATAGTAGGTATACCAAAGGTATATCCATTGATTTCATCAATGTATGACTAAATCTACAGTTTGATCAATGTCGGACAAAGGATTTAAGGACCTCTCTTAGAGTACACAATCAAAAAAATGTCACCGAAAACAGTGAGGACTATTTGTTCTATTGAAGATAACTCAACCATCCGCAAATTTCCGCAGCTGAAATTTACATCATATAATCTGTAAGTATTGGTAAACATTTTACAACAAATTGGGTTGTTAACTTCGATTGACTTCCCAATTAAAACTATAAGTGAAATTTAAGTCTACACACGAGTTCGTACTGATATAGGCATATATAATAAACTAGCTTTCCCGGCTCGCGTTGCTTCACCCGTACTTACAATGAATCTTCTTAAGAATTTATCAATACAGATAAATGCAAACGCTTCATAAGACGAACGGACAAACATTTATGTGATTGTAGCTTTATCCCATTAGTCTGAGTGATTGTACCGCTTTAATTCCTTTTTATTCCTAAAAGTTCGAATTTCAAAAGATGCATTCGTATGGTACAACTAAAACTTTATAACTTTAGCTGGTTGATCTGGGTGATGGTACCAGTTTTACCCCCTAATGTTCGAATTTCTTTTCTAAAAACCCCATCTAGGGGCTCTCCAATTCTATAGGGAGCAATGCTAAATTCATTTTCGTAACTCTACGTTTAGGCATTTGATCTGGACGATAGTACCTGTTGTATCCCTTCTTCGGTATTTTTACAACTAAAGAACGAATTTCATTCATTCATTCTAATTCTAAGAGGAGCAAGCCCATATCAATTATCATGATTTTATTCCTTTTAGATTTTTTAACCTAGAAATACCGGATTTCGAAAAAACCTTCAATGCAATTTGAGCATGCCGATATCAATTTTCGCGATTTAATCCCTTATTGGTAATTTTTACACCTAAAAGTACGAATTTCCAAAAATCCATTCCTAGCTGACGTTTACACGAAATGGAGAACAATCACCCCAAATTTCATCATCCTATTTTTAGCCATTTCACCAAATCAGTTAGTAAAGCAATTATTTATATATAGTATGAAAATGTTACTACAGTCGTTCTATTAATATGACCGTTATAACAATTTTCATATGGGGCGTGGCACCGCCCATTTCCCAGCCAGACATATTTCCCCATGTACCATTTACATATGTAGCAAATCTTATCTTCATACCTTTAATGGCTCGCGAAATATGACCGATTTAAATTTTGGTTTGTGTGGACGGTGCCACGCCTGTTTGTCTAAGTATGTCTTCATGTATCCGATGATAGAGACCTTGCGGAGAGTACTACACAGTGAAAATTTCATTGCAATCGGTTCATTTACTTCGCCCAGATAACGATTTTTTCAAAAGGGGCGTGGCACCGCCCATTTTCCAGCTAGATGTAATCCCATTTATATCAGTAATGTATGTAGCAAATCTCATGTTCATACCTCTAATGGCTGTTGAGTTAATACCGGTTGGAATTTGGTTTGTGTGGGCGGTGCCACGCCCCTTTGTCTCGTTATGTTTTCATGTATCCTATGATAGAGGCCCTATGGACAGTAAACACATATAAAATTCAATTGCAATCGGTCCATTAATGTGGCCAATATTACTATTTTAAAAAAGGGGTGTGGCACCGCCTATTTTCCACAAACAAAGTATTTATTCTTATAAGACCGATATAGGTACCAAATCTCGACTTTGAACCTATAATGGTTTAAAAGATACAGTCATTTTAAAATTCCAGTTGTATGGGGCGGTGCCACGCCTATTTTACCCCCTTTCCATCCAAACTTCCAAAAATCCCTTCTTAGTGCGCGCCTACGTCATAAAAGAAACCTTAATTCTAAATTTCACGGTCTTGGCTTTAGCCGTTTGGGCTGGGGAGTAATCAGTCAGTCACCCAAGCCTGTTTTATATATAGATTAATTTAATTCTCAGCATGCTGAGAAATTTTTAATTCTTTTAAAAAATAGTTAATACTTTTCTTAACAATATTTAATTCTTCTATTGTTTAAGCAATCTTTTTTAACAAGGTTTAACGTTTTATGTGGACCTCCACTTTAAAGTTACTCTCGCTGCAAAAGTAATTATTTTCATAGTCTGCCTTGTGCGGCTATTCTTAAAGAGGACAGGTGGAATAAAGCAAAAACAAAAGTAATTTGAAAGAGCAAAATCTATTGTGAGATAGTGTTGCCACAGTGTTACCCAGAATTTTGACTTAATTTTTTTATTTTTTGCCAATGGGGACGACCACTGTGTGCTGTAAACATTTAAAGTTGCCTTATATTTTGGCCATTTGTCATATAAAATATTAAGGCAAAATATGGAGAGTTATAAATGACGGTAGATTTATATTTTAACAATTTAAATATATAATTGTTTGTGAAGTGAAGTGGTCAAATATTGTGTATAATTCAATAGAAAGTTTCTTGTTTTTTTTTCATAATTTGTCTCCGGATTTGAAATCAGCGACCCCAAAAACCCCCTTAGTACCATGTTTTATGCCCATCGGAAGTCTCCTTCGGATTAATTCATTAAAATTTTTCACAGATTCGACCAATGTGCTGTGTTATAGTTTTACTTTTTATTTGCTTCAAACTTACACACAAAAATCTTAGTAGTCTTTAATATGACTATAAACCATACTAATCTCACACATTTATCATTTTGATAATTTTGAAAGTGATCTTAAGAAGTTCTTAAAAAAACATTTACTTATTTATTGCCATAGAAATGTAAAATTCACAAGAATCATAATCACTAGCACATATGATAATTTCTGCAAAGCAGATTACAGTGCACGCAACTTTTTCTTCAGCGTACAGTCTCCACTGAACTTGTCTGCTTGACAACTATCACTCATGACCCTTCACCTCCTACCACATTGAAATATCCTTGACAATAACTTTGTACATGACACATACGTGTCACGTCAAATTCTCACGATATCACGACCAAGCATTTGACTAAATTTTAATGCTCTAACAAATTTAGTTCTCCTGCCATAGGCGCCCTTAAACTTTTGTCGTTACTAATTCTATATGCGTTTCTAACTGATTTACTCATTTGTTCAATGTAATGAAAATCGGTTGTGACACAAAGACGATGGAAAAAAGAACAAGTTCGATGTCAACCACAGTAAATTCCGTGTTTCCTTGAATACGATTATATCGGTTACTAAGCATGAGTGCGTGACAGAAATCCTTAAACTACAAAAGTAGCAGAAGGTCTTGAACTCAATTCAATTTATATGGGAGCACATATGCACTGTTTGCATGTATTTACACGATTGTATGGGAGTTCACATCGAAATTGGCACAGACATGTACAAAACTTTGAAATATGTACAAGGTAGTATTTGGAGAATCTTTATTGCAGACATTTTCCAGTTACCTGAAATAAGGGTTTGATCTGACTTGTCAAGTGATATATTATAAACATATGTTTGTTGTAAAAACTAAACTAAATTAAGACTTTTAATGAAAAACATATAACATTGAAGTTACAGTGCATTAATGTGCAGTAAGTTACTCATGCTGAAAGTTTCTGCCTTAGATGGAAGAGATTTACCCTTTGCATACCATAACCGCTTATAGGATTATATTTTTAGACTTTCTTAACTAAATCTATAGTTTAACCATGGCCTTTTTTTAGAGACCATTTTATCATTATGTATTGTTGGGTATTTGAAGTGACAAGCATTAAGTAATGCAATTTCGACAAAAAAAAGCTTCTTCATCTTCTTATTTGGTAGTAAAAACAGAATCATCCAACATTTGCCGTACGTAGAAAAGAATTCCAAGCGATTCACTTTTATGTTCTTCTTATATCCATAAGGATGTCAGAGAGCGCATGACAAAATGTCACATTGTCTTAAGCCTCGCTTGATGGAAAATAGATCTGCCAGAATTTTGCCAATTTTCACTGAAGACTTAGTGTCGGTTAGTGCCATTGCGAAAAGTCGTATCAGCTTCCCATGGATACTATACTTAGCCATAGCATCCAATAGTTTCTGTCGTGACGGACTATCGATTGCAACTTTGTAATCAATAAAGAGATGTTCAGTGTCGATCAGCATTTCTCTAGGATTTGTCGTAGTGTAAATATCTCGTCGGTCGGTGAATTTATCAGGTCTAAAGCCACACTGATAATGTCCAATAAGGTTCGCCAGAATGGGCTTAAGTTTTTCACGTAACACACTTGACAGGACGTTGCGATGGGTAAAAGGCTTGTCCTGCGATAGTTGGTACACACACTTGGATCGCCGGGCATGCATTCCTTGAGGCAAATCAAGTTAATGAGCTGGTGCATGCATATTGGCAGCTTATGCTGCCTTTGGGATCGAGTAAAGATCGAAAGTGTTCCCTCCATATTTGCAGCACACTCTGAGTGTCCGTGGCTAGATTTCCGTTCCAAAAACTTTGCTTCACCTCTATGCTTGTATTTTTCGATATCCTGGCTCTGTCTTTTCTTCCATAGATTCTTTTTTTTCCTGAAAGGGCGTTTCGCCTCTCTCCTTTTCTCTTTATATCTTTTCGTCACGGCACGCCTAACCACAGGCTGCAGTTTTTCGTTGTAGGCAGCATTAATTTTCTCAGACAATACTCGTCATTCTTCATCGTAACATGGCTTGTCTAATCGTGATATTCATAACCCAGTACAGTCGTTGGGGCAATGGTCATAGAGTTCGAAATATGCTGCCACAGTGTGACGGTAACAACTGAATAAGGGGCTGTTGCTTGCGGTAATTAAAAGAGTTGATTGGAGTAGGCACTGGCTAGCTCGGTGGTATGCAGTACTGCAATGTTTAGCTTCCTTTCCGTTTGGTTACTTACTTACTTAATTTCCCTTTACACCCTATGAATGAGGTACAGGATAGCTTCTCGCGTTGTTGTGAATTAAAACGTTTTCTATTTTTGGATTCACAACTAACTGCACCTACTTGTTTATCGACTACCATATGTGTGATCCCAGGTTCAACTTCTGGCTCCAGTCGTCTAAAAAATAAATTTTTCATTCATTGCCGGCTCCCTCAATGATGTCGACAGCAACTTCGCAGTATAAGTGTCCACTCAATTGGCATGTCTAGTAAAAACCTTCTCAAACAGTGACGTTTTCGTTTGGTTACGAGCGTATCTTTTAGTACATAATCGCGTGCTTACCGTGGCTGCAAAAAGGTGGTGCTACGAGTCAAAATTTGCACCGCATATCACACGCACAACATGCCTTCCATCGATTGCCATGTCTTCTTGTCCGTTGATCAGGGGATATCCATGCGGTAATCTAGTTCCTCTCAATACCATGTTTCAAGCCGACGCGAAGACAAATTGTGCTGAGAGATTTTACTGCAAAATCTCTTAGATTAATTGTATGTCATGGGCAGGACAGTTGTTATATATTTCCTTAAGGCGCTCAGTGATTGTATCTTTCATGTTCTCGTCTTTGTCTTCGGTCGTGCTTGTAAACATATCAGCGTGATGTAAAAATATTTCGCCTTCATGCGGAAAGTGGCTATTCGGTCACTTATAGGGGTTGTGTTTTTTTGCATGACAGCTGTAATAGATGTCGTGTGCGTCCCTGTCTCATCCATCGAATTTCCTGTATGCCGGTGATGTTAGCCTTGTATTTGTCGAGATCGTCCGCCAATTGGATATTGGCACAATCTCTGTAGAAAGTTCAGATGTTACAGGTGCATATGCTAAAATCATGGTTTTCATAACGTTTGCGGGGGTTGTCAATACTAGAGGGGCTCTTGTATTTTCATCGTGTTTCATAATAATTGTTTTAGTTTATGGAGAGTGGCTTAAAAGGCCACCGCGCCCGGTGATAGTTTCTTGGAGCTAAAAATCTAATTTTATAATAAGTGGACTTTTTACCAAATCTATAAGTAAATCTGCCGTGAAACTTTCTTAAAATAAGTTTCACATATTACAAATTTCCTAAGAATATCATTTCAGCTGCAACAACCTAAAGGTATCTATTTCGCACGTAACGATGTGGTTCATTTCTTCTCATCAACTTAAAGTCTCTATGGATTTGTCTTTCCTGTTTCATATACACCTACGTACGCTCCTTCATGATACCAGAAATGAAGTAAAAACATCAGTGACAGGAGCTAAAGGAGCACTAACAAACAACATATGCATTCGATGTGAAGGATCCCATTTTAAGAGGGGAAAATGTTTTGTTATGTTCTTTTTAACATTGAACTCAATCAGGTGGAACATTCCTTCATGTGAGCATATCCTTACACACACGCATATGCAAATATTTTAACAAGTGGTAGTGAAACTGTAAAGTAAGTATATTTTGACATGCACCTTAAGTTCATTCGGTTGTATACTACTATGGCCTCTCTAATATTTGCGACTGTATAAATGCAAACGTGTGATAACATAAGCCATTAAACCCCGGGAGGTATGTTAGTGTTAACACATTTGTATTCCCCAGCTAAGCGTACACATAGTTGTTTGTGTGTATACATACCGATACACCATAGTATATTTCTAAGATATTTTATATGATGTTGTGCAGTAACGGAGAACATTTATACGTTGACATGCTTGTTTAAGTTCGTTTAGGGAATTAAAATACCAAAAGGAAAAGGAAATTCATGTTTATGTTATTTGTTAGATGAACTACAGGCGCGAAAGCTAAACTGTGATTTTTTTCGTTTTCAAAGTCATATTACTTTATTGCAAGAAAATATGCAGAACATTGTGGGACAACAATTTTGTTTGTGCTTGAAAGGACACTAATGTTGACAGAACAACAGTTGCTGTACGCATAAAAGAATTTCAAAGTAAATCAGGTGAATCGACTCTTTAAGCGTTTATCACGAGACCCACTTCTGCTGACAGCTTCTCAATACTTGAAAAGAGCGCAGTAACATCCCGCAGTCCTCGGCAAGTGATATCTATATTGTCAGCATACGCGAGCAGCATGTGAAATTTTTTAAAAAAAAGGTATAAGTCGCGTTTACTGCAGCATTCCGCATGATCATCTCTTTTAGGATATACAAGAGTTCGCATACGAGGCAAGTTACTATTTATATTTCGGCTCCAGAAAAAAACAATAATTTTTCGTTGAAAATGGTTTTATAGTTTTCAATAAATTCTCCGTGAAGATCAACACACTTTTGCAGGCGCACAAACCAATTTTCGAAGCACTCTTTCACTCCGATTGAGAGAACTCCAAAATATGACGATTTTCTTGATGGGATGCATAAAAAAAGTCATTGGGTTCCAAATCAAGGCTGTACGGCAGATGACCCATCTATTCGATATATTGAGTGATGAAACAGCTCCTTGTTTCAGCTGATGTTTGAGAGCTCACATTGTCGTGATCCATGATTCGTCACTAGTGACGATGATATACACTGCTTTGAGCTACCGATTAGCTACTTTGTTCTAATCGACATATGCCTGTTTTGAGCATCTTCAAGTTATGTGGAGTCTAAAGAGAACAAATCTTCTTTACGTCCAAATGACTAACCAACAACTTACAGATGCTTGTCATACTAATACCCAAGGATGCTTGGATCTCATTGTATGTTGGTTATAACTTTGTTATATATAAACAAATGGTAAGTGTCGATCTGCATTTGGATCTTCTCCAGAATGTGTCATAGTGTGAATATCTGGTCTGTTCACGAAGGTGGGCTTTAGTCTTTCACATAACACACTCGACATGACCTTGAATTCGATGGGTAAAAGGCTGATTCCACTATAATTGTTACACACACTTGGCTTGCCTTTATCAAGCATAGGGTATATAATACTCGGATTCCTATCGTCAGGCATGCATTCCTTTAACCCTATCGTGTTTATGAGATGGTGCATGCATGGTGCCAGCTCATCACTGCCGGCAGTCCATACGAGCTTTAATGATTTAAGGCCGTTCAATAGCCATGTTGACCTCTTTTTGGCTCTGTGGTGGCCAATCAATTCCGTCGTCAATGATTGGCGTGATTTCATCTTCTCAGGAACGATCAGAGCACGAAAATATTTGCATCATATTTCTCAAAACCTTGCGTCTGTACCTTGGCTGCAACTAGGTTGTGGTCCGAGTTAATATTTGCTCTGATCATCATACTCACGTCCATAACGCTTGAATCATGCCTTCCGCCGATTACCACGTGATTAATTAGATTTCTTGTCTTTTGATCAGGGGATACGGATGTTGCTTTGTCGTGTAGAATGAATTTTACGACTGCTAAACCAAGAGCATCTTCCCTTCATATTTAAGCAATAAAATGTTCTATTCGGTCACTTATAGGGTTAAACTATGAGACGAGATGTCGAAGTCTCTGGCTGACTACACTATGCAACAAATGACGACTTTTTGTAAAATACAAAAACGGGATAGTATAGGTTCGATTCTACTATCGAAGGGTAATAAAACCCTATACTCAGTTTGGCGAGATTGGTGACCAATTTTTTTTTATGGGCCCCTAAAGATTCTCAAAATCAGTGAGCCCCATGAAAAAAGGTGTCATCAGTTTTTGTCCAACAGCTAACTCACACTTCGTGATAGCGCTAAACTGTATTCGGCAATAATGTAGCTGGGCGTTTTGCGCACTAACTTTATTAACAAATTATGTCCAAAAGGTTGGTTATTCCTGCCGTTTTTCAAATAAATTGAAGAAGAATTTATTATTTTTTCACTTTTTTGAGCATTACTTCGAGGGAGTCCAAATTTTTCTCTAACACTGTTCTCCAAAATTGTAGCCCTGGTAAAGATAAACAACTTTCGTGAACATATTAATCCAATCTGAACGTGTCTAGGCAACCTTAAAAGCTCATAAAGTCCACGTTGATACCGGTTTTTTCAAACCTTACGCACTTATAAGTCAGTAACGTGGTTGAATATCAACCGATTATAAATTTCTCAGTGAATTTAGAAGGAAGAGACTGCGGCCTTTCCAACCATATATATAGTTATATTGGTAACTTGTCATATCTGTTTGTTTTTTGCCTCGAAATTTAAAACTTTGTAATTTTTTCACTATTTTTTTAGTTTGATGAAGTTTGTAGCCCCTATTTTATAAGGACACCCTAATGTTTATTATTTTATTCAGAAAGTGCATTCTTTCACGAGTTGAATGCATACTTGTTTGTAAAAATCGGTTAACAAATAGTTAAGTTATTCATGTTTTCCGAGGGATGAGTGAAAAAATTACAAAAGTTTGAAAATTCGAGGCAAAAAACAAACAGATATGACAAGTTACCAATATAACTATATATATGGTTGGAAAGGCCGCAGTCTCTTCCTTCTAAATTCACTGAGAAATTTATAATCGGTTGATATTCAACCACGTTACTGACTTATAAGTGCGTAAGGTTTGAAAAAACCGGTATCAACGTGGACTTTATGAGCTTTTAAGGTTGCCTAGACACGTTCAGATTGGATTAATATGTTCACGAAAGTTGTTTATCTTTACCAGGGCTACAATTTTGGAGAACAGTGTTAGAGAAAAATTTGGACTCCCTCAAAGTAATGCTCAAAAAAGTGAAAAAATAATAAATTCTTCTTCAATTTATTTGAAAAACGGCAGGAATAACCAACCTTTTGGACATAATTTGTTAATAAAGTTAGTGCGCAAAACGCCCAGCTACATTATTGCCGAATACAGTTTAGCGCTATCACGAAGTGTGAGTTAGCTGTTGGACAAAAACTGATGACACCTTTTTTCATGGGGCTCACTGATTTTGAGAATCTTTAGGGGCCCATAAAAAAAATTGGTCACCAATCTCGCCAAACTGAGTATAGGGTTTTATTACCCTTCGATAGTAGAATCGAACCTATACTATCCTGTTTTTTATTTTTTTCACTGTTGCACTGTGCTATTATTCAACATCCAAATTCGTGTCTTCGAATTGAATTTCCTGCATGGCGGTAACACCAGCCATGTATTTCGCAAGTACATCCGTCAGTTGGTTGACGCACGATTTCTGCAGAGAGTTCGGACATTCCAGGTGCATATCCTTAAAAAGATTGCGGGGTCGTTAACATTTGGTGGGGTTCTTGTGTTTTCTCAGTGCAATCGCGTCCAATCCATGGTTTCTTGGGGGCGCCAACGCCACTAAGTGAGCCGTTGTGTTTCAGTAACTTTTGTTACCTACTGACGTATCGATGGTAGCATTCCATTTATGTTGCTCAAAATATGACTAAAGTTAAAATCATGACATTTAGTATGTATTTTAAAAATGTTAGAAAACTAGTAGTATCACTAATTGATAATGACTAAAGCTGGAAACGGCAATAACTTTTGTTCAATCTTCCAACTCTGAAGTGCACTTTTCAAGCAATTGGATAACGATTTGATTGCATCGTTCAATTCAGAGGCGTATTACACATTGATCAAATGGCTCGACATCTTAGTTGAAGTTCGTAATCTTTTAATTCTAAGATGTATTTTATGTTGACCTAATATTCTGAGACGCCCTTTATATAGAGACACGTAATGTGTCGAAGTTGAAGTTGTCGAGTTTTTTTTTATTGCATTTTATTGCACTGTAATAGTCGATAGAAAGACAACCCGCACTCGTCGGTTTTACACTTTTTTGGACAGGAGGCATCGAACTGCATCATAAGTTTCTTGTATTATCGTGAGCTGTTCATACAATTTTTTCTTTAAGTTTAAGTCGATTTTTTGACATGAAATAGTTGACACTCAAATGAGATTTACATGACACATAGTGTATCTAGTTCGACGATTTGAAGTGGTCGAAAAGCCTTCTAATTAATTGCTATCTATCTATATATATAAAAATGAAATGGTCCACGTATGTCATAATATCACTTGAGAACGGCTTAAGCGATTTGGCTGATTTTTTTTTTATTCGATTCGAAATTTTCCGTAGATTGTTTGTGTTGAAAAAAAAACAAATCCAGGTGGCGCTAGGGTGGATTTATATCGAAAATTTGAATGCAGGTACCAATTCAACTGAAATTTAAAATGGATATTCGTTTGATCATGAGAAAACATTTTATGTACAAATGGACCCGGTAGGTGGCGCTGGGGTCAGTTTACAATCAAAATTTTAACGAAAGGGCCAATTTAACTGAAATTCAGAATCATTTTATGTACAAATGGACCCGGTAGATGGCGCTAGGGTGGATTTATATCGAAAATTTGAATGCATGTACTAATTTAACTGAAATTTAGTATTTATGTTTGTGGAACCTTGAGAAAAAATTGTTTGTATAAATTGACCCGATAGGTGTCGCTAGGGTGGAATTATAATGAAAATTTTTACGAATTAAGCAATTTGACTGAAATTTTGAATGTATATTTGTTTTATTATGAGAATTTTTTTTGTATATATGGACCTACAGTTGATTTGGCTGGGGTTGTATTATTTCGAAAATTTATATCCATTGTCCGATTTTACTTAAACTTAAAATATATGATTTTTTTGGCATGAGAAAATTTTGAATGTATGTTTGGAACCAATTGGCTGTGTTAAGCTTATGATACACTTAATATTTGGAATGTCATTAAGTCACTTTTTTAACATCATAGTTATATAAAGAAGATGTATATTTTAATGTCACCACTAATTGTAAAAACGGTTGACCCCATTTGTCCCAAAATTTCAGGGAAAGTTGGGAATCAGATGTTGATGGTCACCTAGACCGCAAAAAGGCTTAAAGAAGAATGACTAACTTTTATAATGGCGCACTTCCTACAGAATTAGGGAGCATCACAAAGTGGTTTTTCCCATTTCGAAATTTTAGGGGACAATAACGAAAATAGAAATAACTCTTGATATCACCCAGACCATACGGTTAATGGGGTTGCTGAGCCTAATGAAGGCATTTTTGGAAATTCGTACTCCTTAGGATAAAAAGGTACAATCACCCAGTACACCAACGCAGAGAGGTACATGTCAGTCAATCGGCTTAAAAATGTGGTTTTAGAATATATGCCTATCAATAAGTACATTTTCATTACATCATGGACGAGACTGCTGATCCGTTTTAGCAATTCTTATAATAATATATAATAATCTTTAAGATATATGAAGAACAGAAATTGTCCGGGAAAACCTCGCCCTTTAAATTGAAATATTTGAGAGGTCTAAGAAATAAACCAATCGTTATTAGATTTCAACTACACTCAACATATTTTACAAAAATTTGGAGGCAGGACGAAGTCTGCCGGGCCAGCTAGTAACTGTATAAAAAGAAATTTAATTTTAAAACGTCTTCCTTATTTTTAGCATTCGATATGCAACGTAACCAAATTTCCTTAAATTATAAAGTCTTACCAACATTACAGCAAAATGTTAACAAAACACATTTTTCTCTTCTATCGAATTTCTTTCCACAAAGGATTACAACTTGTGTATCCTGTTGACCATACAACAAATTACTTTTGACAACTTGTTTTTTGAAAAAAGAACAAGGAATGTAACTGCAACAATAACTAAAAACAAAACTTACTTCAAAGCCCAACAAGAGACATTGTCCCATGTCCTAGGCCATGCTGTTATATTACTATGTATATCCAGAACATTTTAGTTTTGTTTCCTTGAATAACATTGGCTCCGTTGTTTACCAGTCGTGCTGCTCAGCGGCAGTGTTTTATTTTATTCCAAAAAAAAAATAGTCCAGAAAACAAATGAACATTTCCCCAAACAACTTAGCAGGTGGAATTGTTTAGAATTCGTAGTAAATTGGGAAGAACATATGAAAAACTGTGGGAGGAGCAATATACAGCAGGAGTTCTTTTAATTTTGAAATCGTTACAAGTTGGATATTAGTGTTTTAAAAATTATATGCACAAATTTGTTATGAAATTTAAGTCAACCAATTAGTTAAAGCAATTGCGTAATTTAAAGGCATTTGCGTAATGTAAAGATAATATGCAAGATGATGAACTGGGTCTCATTTCATAAAGGATATTTAGTCAGTAATCTAAAGATAACACTTAATCATGACAGCTAATTGTCAGATAATATGTTAATCCCCACTGTGGTAAGGGCGTTATATCTCAGCCATTCTGGCAACTGTTTACTTCTTTGCAATCGTATAGTTTGATTATATGCCGCACGTAGAAAAGTATTATAGTCAACGCTCTTCGATCTTAAGCGACTCTTCTCTAATTCGTCGCATCATATTCTGTAAGGTTTTTTAGTGACCCGGTTTTTTATCGGACTTCTGGTCGCCTTCTTCTGCAACGTACATCAAGTTCACTGGCGAAGACTTTTCGAGCTAGAGCATATTGTTTCATGCGTACAACTAGACCTAGCCAATGCAGCCGCTGTACATTGATGCGTTTGACCACGTCAATGCCGGCTCATGATTCATACTACATCGATAACTCTCTGTTAACGATGATGGGTCCATATATTTTACGGAGTATTTTCCTCTCGAATACTGTCAGAACCGATTCATCAATTTATGTCATTGCCCAAGATTCTGAACTATACATCATGACAGGTAGAATCAGTATCTGTAACTAATGACTTTGTTTTGTCCTCATTCATTGTTAGACCCATTTTGGCTGATTCCTTCTGTATACCTATGAAGCTGCAGTCAAATTCCCCGCAGTTTTCGGCCAATGATGTCTATATCATAAGGGTACGCAATTATCATATGGATTTAGTTGAATATCGTGTCAATCGTGTTCACTGCAATTTTCCTCATTATCATCCCCATCACAATGTCAGGGTCATTCCGCAAAGGCGTATCAGCTTCGCTGGCTTCCGGAAAATTCTGCGGCAGAATTTCTTTCATACTATATCATTTAATATGACCCAAAAGTGTAACACATAGAAAGAGTCACTTTAGACCTTAGGTTTCTTCGAACCAAGTTCGATTCATGACTTTTTAAGTCGTCTGAGCCATGTCCGTCTGTCTGGCTGTCCGGCTGATGCGCACGATAACTTTCGAAAAACGCAACCAAATGTTTTGAAATCTTGCACGAAATAATATTTACTCAAAACTACTTACGGTATTACAAATGGGCTACATGACCCCGCCCGATCTGGTACCTCCTATACAAATATATCGTTCCGCCCACTTTAGAAATCGGGTAATAATATCAATACACCCAACGGGATCGTACCCAAATTCTGTACTTAGTAAAACTATAACAGGATAAAGTTTTGGTAAAAAATTGGATGTCTTGCCACGCCCCTTCTGGTACCTCCTATACAAATGTACCTTTCCACCCACTATAGAGATGGGGTAATAATATCAATACACTCGACGCGATCCTGTCCAAATACTGTATTTTGTTAAGCTATAACAGGGAAAAGTTTTGGAGGAAAAAACTGGAAGTCTAGCAACGCCCCTTATGGCACCTCCAATGTACCATTCCGCCCACTATAGAGATGGAGTAATAATATCAATACACTCAACACGATCGTGTCCAAATTCTGTATTTTGTAGCTATAACAGGAAAAAGTTTTGGGGAAAAAAATTGAAAGTCTAGCCGCGCCCCTTATGGTACCTCCCACCATAGAAATCGAGTAATAATATCAATTTAATACAAAATTTTATGTTTTACTGAGGGTGAGGGTATATGAAAGGCGTGTTGCCCGACTGAAATATTCTTACTGTTTTTTCATCCGCGAAATTACTCTTCTAACCTCAAATTGGCTTAGATGCCGGCAATGAAAGCCGTCGTCGGAACCAGCAATTGGCAGCACACTCTGCGTATCTGTAACCAGATTTTTTTCCTTGTGGGGAGGCCTGTACCTTAGCCTTTTACTTTCTGAATTTTTTTTCGCTTAAAGAGCTAATGCGACTGTTTTACTGCCACCTTGATATAATTTTCTGCTGCGTGGTCCTGTAAACAGCACCCTGTTCCTTAGATGCTGTACGACATTCTTCATCGTATTTGTCATATTTAACCGTGCTTCAACTTGCGTCGGTTGCTATGGAATGCGCAATATGCCCGCTACTGTATATCAGGATCGTCAGAAGTAAAGACGTTGTGTCGTAGTACATATTTGGAAGAGATGATTGAAGTAGGCAGTGGCTAATTCTGGGCTGTGCAGCTTTGAGATGTACAGCTTTCTTTATGATTCGTCACGTGCATTTTACGCTCTGTTCAATCTTGTGTGCATCTTAGCTGCAACCATGCAATGATCTAAGCAAATGTAAGTATCACGTCGATTACTGTATCAGCGGTATTCTGCAAAAAGGATCATGTCCCCTTTGTGTTTCTAAGTTATTGATGATTTAAAGTTTATGGCAGCCTATGATTTGAAATGATATCTACAAAACTACTTTAAATAGACATGGTCTTTTTTACAGGGCCTACACTCTTCCATCATTACATTTTGCAGGATACCGACGCTATAATTAATTTAATTTTTGGTGTTTTGTTCAGAGATGGCCAAGATGCCTTGTGGATATATTGATGCTGAAATCTGGTTCCATTCACTACCAAGGTCCTTGATGCTGCGAAGCTAACCAGCCTAAACCCGTTGTCGGACTTGTTAGTATGCAGGCTGAATTTACCTATCGATAGACCAAGAATACCTTCCCTTCCTATTTTTGCATTAAAATCTTTCATGATTTAAATCTCCCATCGCCCGTATGTTTTCTCTAGACATTTGTAGTGTACCAAATCAGCGTGATGTCGAAATATTTCGTCTTGATGCGGATTGTGGCTATTTGATCACTAGAGTAGAGACAAAAGTCTTAGGGCCGTTTTCTCATTAGGCGATTATCTTTTTTCTTAACGAAAAACTGTAGTTTAAAGAAATTAGGTTTTCTCAAAGTCCCATTTGCTTTTGTTCTATCGCAAAGCTAACCAGCCCTCATCTGCCGGTTATTTATTTGCCGTACAGATAAACTCAATCAGCTGACTGCTGTTCATAGCTTTGTTGTTTTCCAAGAGAAATTTTTGATTTATAACAAAAACAATAAGCAGCAGGTCGTCTTCAGTGTTAAAATGTTTCCCAAATTGCTTTTATCTGTCATGATTTAAGTTTTATTTCGTTTTTATTAAATGTATGTGTTTTTTTATTTTTTAACACTTCGAAAATAACTGATTTATACCATGAATTTGTCAACTGTCTCATCTATTTTTCGGGGTATTGCCAACTGAAAAATAATTTTTTGTCGGTATATTGAGAAAACCAAAATCGTTAACGGACAGTTTATCATTCTAACAAATTTATTTCGAGATTTAGTAACAGGAAGTTTGTCGATACATTGAGAAAACGGCTATTAGTCTCTGATCAATTACAAAACCTTGATTGTGGTCGTGCTTTTCCGCATGGCAGCTGTAGTAGATGTCGCAAATTTAACGCCGCGAGCACCGCTGTCCTGTCCATTTCATCTTCAGGATGACGATAATGTCAGCCTTGTATATTTTGTGGACATCCTCGAGGCGTATAGTGGCACCTCCCCTAAATAGAGTCTTGACGTTAAATCGTTCCCTTTAAAGTTTACGGGGGTCGTTAGCATTTGGGGTGTTCCGTTTGTCCTGGATGCGGATCTCCCAACCATCAGGGTTCGTTGCTCACTATCGTGATAAAGAAATGTCACTAAACAACGTTGCTCAGTTGCCACCACATGGAGGTTGTAAGGTGAATTCAAGTTTTACGTTACATCCTCTACCGGCACCCAGTACCACTTCTTTAATGGCCAAAATGTCAGCTTGATTAACAATACAGTAATCAGTTTGTCTTCGTGACCAAAAAAAAATTTTTCATTATTTAAATCTTCGCATTAATCAATAAAGATATCTCAGTCAGGTTTACTGACATATTCTTTACATTTTGAATTGTTGCAGATATGCAAGGTGACATTTAATCGGATTCCTCAACATTATTTAATAAAGAGTATTGACTAGGGCGGGTCGATTTATTTTTCGTCAATTTCCCTATGACTTCCGTATTCTATGGGTTATTCCATGAAAATTTGCCCAAGGAACCATACCTCTATCGTTAAAATCGAGTCCCCTACTTTTTGTTGGTAGATTTTTTTTCCCAAATTGACGTTCGTATGAAATATTATCTACACGTTCACATCCATAACTCATCAATTGGATTTAATCGCCAGTAGGCGCGTTGGAAAGGTGAGCTCATTTTGATCAATTTACCAAAAAAAAATCTCCAACATTGGTCCACCGGTTCAAAAGTTACGGGCATTTTTGTCAAAATTTTGGACCATTTTTTTCATGATTTTGTCCAAGAATATTACTTTCATGGCCATTTTCCCATTTTTTGGGGGGTTACAAAATTCATAAAAATATTCTCTGGTCATATAAACAATACAAGTTTAGTATTATATTCAACGCTGCTCTATTCTGCTCTATGACCGTTATTATATCGTCGTTAAGACTTCTATCTATCTAACTGTCTCAGTATCACAGTTCACGGTATCAACATATATTAAAAAACAATTTATTTTAAAAAAGACAAACTTGTTTTCGCTCAATGTTTTTTTATTTACGGGGGTAAGTGTAAAAACATACCTAACTATTATAGTTAATAGTTATATTATTATTCTATGAAAAACATATTTAATTCTTTTAGTGACGGTTTAAAAAATGGATTCCAACAGATACCCAACGCAGTAGTTTGCAACATTAGGTCTCTCATGATGTTTTTTCTTTTGGCGTGGCCTGTGAATTACCTGATATTAATCTGTCAACTAAACGAGATATATTGAAGTACTATTTTTTCTTGGCCGAACGTTCAAAAGCCCAAAGCAAAATGTTTTCGTATAAAACATTTACTCCCCAAGTAGCAGACAGATTGTTAGAAATTTGGAATCAACTTAATATTGAACTTATACTCAAAGGTAGCATAATTAGAAAATTGAATAATTAGCTTGACGCATATAGTAATGCAGATAAACAACGAGTAAAACGCGGAACAGAATTCAAAAAATTCGTAGAATCAACAAATCAATTATTCAACATTGGAAAATGTAAATGCAACTTGAAAGAAAACGACTGCTCATGTGGATCTATCCCAGAAAACTTAAAAGATTTCATGCGCGATCAATATAATGACAGATTACAAACGATACCGGAACACGATAGTGGAAGTGAAGAGACGATACCAATGACTATACCAACAATCCCAGTGAGCAACGATCCTACATACGAACCAGATTATGACGAAATGGAAGTTGATGTGGGAGGAGGTTCAGAATTAGTTCTACCACCACAAACATACACTCCCAGATTCAATACTCAAAACTATGAAATGATGTGTGACAGATTTGGTGTGCATGATAGAATGGGATCAGCATTGGCAACAGCTCTGATGGAAGACCTGGGCGTAAAAGACGCTCATGACAATCTTGTCATCATGGATAAAAGTAAACTTCGTAGAGAAAGAGAAAAATGGAGACAAGACGCACTTCGTAAGCGGTATGATGGTTCGGATTTGATATCATTTTCATTCGACGGCAGGAAAAATGATGCTCTAACTGTAGAACAAATTGATGAGAAGTTGCATCCAAGGATGGTTAAAGAACCTCATCTAGTTGTTTTGAGGGAACCAAATTCTCAATTGATAGGCTACACAAAAGTAGAAAGTGAAACTGCGGCAAGCAAAGTCAACAAATTGATCGAATTCTTCCAAGAAAAACAATTGTCTCTCGATTCATTAATTGCCATATGCTCTGATGGTGAACCAACAAATACTGGCGTACACGGTGGAATTTTGCGACTATTCGAAAAACAGTTAAAGAGACCACTGCACTGGTTTGTGTGTCTTCTGCACTTTAACGAGCTTCCGCTTAGACATTTGTTTGACACCTTAGACAAATCAACCACCATTGGACCACGATCAACTACCGGAAAGTTGTGCTCAAAAATTGCTGATTGTGAAAATCTTCCGGTATGTAATTTTTATAGCTGATTCTTTACCATTTTTCATTCTATTTTTTAGCTTTTATGTTTTCTTTTCAGGTGGTAACCGATTTTGAACAAATCGCTTTGGAAAATATGCCTCCTGGTGATTTAAATCCAGAACAATTATCTACTGATTCGAGGTACTTGATGTTAATGGCCAATGCAATTTCTAATGGTGTGGTTCCTGCGGATTTGTCTCACATAAAACCAGGGCCAATTGCACATTCTCGTTGGCTGACCAAAACCAATAGATTATTACGGTTGTATGTGACAACTAACAATCCAACTCAAAATTTAAAAATTCTGGCTAACTATATAATAAAAGTATACACGCCAATGCATTTCAATGTTAAGTATTATAGCTCTGCCGTATACGGTAGTACATTACTTTTTAAATTTATTATTTGGACACGATTTTTACCACCGAATTTACTTGGAGTTGTAAATACAGTAATTCAAGATAATCCATATTTTGCACACTCAGAAAATATGTTGCTATCCATGTTGATTGATGATAGAATGGAAAAACGAAACATTGCTATAAAGAAGATTTTACATTACCGAAGAGATATTGTCGACCCAACGGAACTTAGAGTTTATAAAAAATCTCTTATAAACTTTAATTGTACGGAATATACAAATATGATTGATTTAAATGACGATACCATTTTATTCGAACCACCGTTTACGCAAAGTTATTCGTATGAACATTTGGAGGGATATTTAAATTACGAAGTGCCACCGTTCGATGATCCACAAATTCCTTTACACATTTAAGGAACGGAAAGACATGTCTAATTGCTGGCTGCCCCTGCTAAACGAGTTGCAGGAAAGAATGTAGAAGGCGCTATGGCGACGACATTAGAGAGCCGTACGAAAACACCCAGACTTGAAAGAAAACAAGACTTTCAGAAAAAATAATGTTTTTTTTCACATTTTGTCTTTTACTACACTCAAATTGAATATTTTTTTTTTAATAATAGGTTGATAGATACTTTATTATCTCTTAATTTGAATTTTTGTAGAAAAAAAAATAAAAAGCGGGAAAAAATCAAAAAGTTGGTTTTATGTGTTATTTTGTTTTAACAATATCGCATGAATCAATCAACCGAATTCGACAAAAATGGGCTTAAACTCTTCGTTTTGAAAATTGAATTGTAAATTGAATTAAATAATGGATTGAGCGAAAAAAGTGGCCATGAAAGTTATATTCTTGGACAAAATCATGAAAAAAATGGAAAAATGGTCCAAAATTTGGACAAAAATGCCCGTAACTTTTGAACCGTTGGACCAATGTTGGAGATTTTTTTTTGCCTACTAGCGGTTAAATCCGATCGATGAGTTATGGATGTGAACGTGTAGGTAATATTTCATACGAACGTCAATTTGGGAAAAAAAAATCTACCAACAAAAAGTAGGGGACTCGATTTTAACGATAGAGGTATGGTTCCTTGGGCAAATTTTCATGGAATAACCCATAGAATACGGAAATCATAGGGAAATTGGTGAATTTTTTCACCCCCTACAAATCGACCCGCCCTAGTATTGATAGTTCAAATCCGAGACGAATAATAAATATTTTTGTAGACAAGACTTCCTTCTGAATTGTATCTCTGTCCCATATGCTAAATTGACATTATATTTCAAATTGGTTTCTGATTTGTCTACGACACCATTTGTTACTAAAGAAATGTAAATGATATAAATTTGTTTCAGTTCCCACACAAAACAAACTCAATTTAATTATGCACAAAATTGTAAATTATAAATATTTCTACCCCCAATGTTGCCCCAACACAATATGACATTAAAGATGTATTCGAAGAAAAGGTTCAAACCTCAAGTTATGAAAATGATAACATTTGTGACTTTTAATTAAACACCACAATCATCATTATAAACATCACCACAAAAATAACCAACATCATAATTATTATCATCACAGTTTACAAAGCAAACTTTTTCTTCACAATAATAGGGCAAATGCAAAACTTGACCATAGAATCTGTAAGAAATGTTCATTAATTACGATTGGTTGGTAATGGTTGGTTTCTCCTTTTCGTTTTCCTGTCGCTTTTTTTAGGGCCGATTGTCCTCAACAAGGCCATAGCTGGGACAAGAGGGATAATGGTGTATGGCCACGATTTGAAAGCAATTTTTGATAATGCTTAGGAAACACGAATTTTCAAGAACTTTCATTAGATGCTGATAATAAACGATTGCTTGTGAAAGGAATCGTGACGAAAAAAAGGAAAAGATACACTTTTTCACTTTTATTCAACATTTTAACTCGAGAATTTGTGCATGATTAATTTGGTATGTTTCCTGAATTTAAAATAATTTGCCTAACGCCCCACAAGAGGATATTGTCAACAAGCAAAGTTAAAATTGTTGCAAACAAAAAAGCGAAAACAGGTCAAGTTAAAGAAATCAGTTTTAACACGGGCATAATTTTAGTAAAAACAGAAATTGTAAATTAATAGCGAAGGTATGAGTTGAAATAGTTCGCTTTCATTGATGTAGGATAAATATATATAAGATAAAGAGTTTTAGGCAATAGATATCATAATATCTACAATATGTAGATATGTAGATGCAGTAATACCTACAATAAGTCTTGAATGATTTTGAATTTATTACATTTTTATAAGTTTTTTGCTCAGTTGCCACCACATGGAGGTTGTAAGGTGAATTGAGATGCAAGTTTTACGTTACATCCACTACCGGCACCCACTACCACTTCTTTAATGGCCAAAATTTCAGCTTGGTTAACAATACAGTAATCAGGTCGTCTTCGTGACCACTAAACATTTTTGACTATTTAAATCTTTGCATTAATCCATAAAGAAATCCATTTTTTCCACCTTCACTAATAATTGTATTTGGTACTAGAAAAGTTTATTTTGTAAACGTAACAGAATATGTGAGTGTATTTTTACCGCCACCCAACATCCAAATTTTGTCGTAACTCAAATTAAAAAAAAAAATATTTTACCCCAAATAGTTACAATGAATCACTCCTACAGCCTTTTAGGATCATAACATTTGTTATACAAATGTTTCTTTATAACTCTAATGAAGATAACATTCCTGATAATTAACAGACATCTACACATCTTTCTGCTGAAAACAATTTGCCTATAGTATTTTCTTATTTTATTTTTTCCATTTGAGAATCTATGTATCTTCTGTAATATAAAATTGTATATTTTGTAGCAATCGACAAACTACATAATTCCCAAAACACTGAAATAGGAAAATTGCGTAGACAATTTGTAAGATGTGGCAAAACTATCGAAATTGTTTTGCGGTTTTTATGCTCGTATACCCTATGTTCATGTGAAGCATTTTTAACATATGACATTTCTCTTTGATAAATATTGCCAGACATTTATAGAGGTTTCCATTGTAATTGAATATGTATCGTTTTGGTTTTAATACTAAGTTTAAGTTCATATTGCAGAATGTGTAAATGGATGAGTTGCAAGAGAGTAGCCAGGATATTTTATTAAACAAAGGTAGACTAAAATTTTGTTAAAAAATTTTAGGTTATCGAATTTCAATAAAACAATTTTTATTCATCTTTGTTGGTTTTTTTTGGATATATGAAATTTTTAGCCGCTATTCTTTAGCGATTTTTAAATATTTTTTCTTGTGTTATTTGATACAAAATTGTGCACAGAATGAACGTTTTTTTCGAATTCCTTATCGTTAGTTTTTTTTTAAATGTGTCAAAGTTGATGAAAAAATAATTTTTCACTTTAATTTCAAATATTTTTTGGGGTTTATGGGCTCAAATCGATTTTCGCAGACTATAGTTTTCGGATATGCCGTCTTCGACAAAGTTGTTTTAAATAAGTCGTGCTTATCCGAAATCCCAACTATAGCTTGTCGAAAATCTATTCAACCCAATAAATCACTACTCAAGTTAAAAAAAAAACTTTGAAAACAATTTTGTACAAAACCATCATTGTAAATCAAAAATCTAATGTTGCATTACGATTCCGAATTAGGTTAACACCGTCGAGTTCAGTCTTTTTAATTTTTTCGACTACCACAGAGTTCTTTTTCACTGAATGTAATCTACAAATCCAAAGAACTAATTAATTTAGTCTCATGTCTTGTTAAAAGAATCGATTCAGAAATCGAGTACGGAATATTTTTACTGTGTTAGTTTAAAAGACTGCCATCCGGAAGTACCTCATTCTGTCACCCCAATTTTCCAAGACCATGTTAAAGCCTTCGGACTGTAGCTCACGGATTGCTTTGATGATATTGGCCTTAAGTGTTTGAATCGCTTCTGGATTAAAATAAACCATGATTTTAAAATCAGGGGCCGGTCGTGGCATTGTGGTTAGAACACGCGACTTACATGCAGGCGATCCGGGGTTCTATTCCCGCCTCCAGTCATCTACATTTTTCTTTCATTGCCGGCCCCTGAATGTTGTCGGCAACAACATCGCAGTATTGTTGTCGGCAGCAACGTCGTCGCCCTTGATGAGTTGATTGGCTTTATATTGTTTTAAACTTTAACTGTTTCTTTAATACATTTATAGATTTATTAAGGTTGTGTTTAAATATAATACAAAACAATTTGATAGGTAAATACCCTGCAGAAGAAGGTAGAGGCATTGACGCCTTACGAGTGGTGCTATACTAAAATAAAAGCCAGTAGTCGCAACAGATACGATTTATAGACTGGTGGCAAGTACTGGTAGAGTAGGCGCAAATGCTGAACTAGCGAGTAGTGGTTTTCGTATGACAGCCCAATGTTAAAATCGTCACTAGAAAGCATAAACGGGGAAATGAAGAGCGACTAGTCGGTATCGCTTTGGGTATATTATATAGTATAATTTTATCGTTTACTACATCTGTATAAATAAAAAATCGTATCAATGCTGCTACCAAATACAAAAATATTAAATGAGTTTTAAAGCTACCTAGTGAAAGTAGTGGATCTGATCGGGTCAAAAATTTTTACAATTTAGTAAAATTTTGGATTGCCGTTGGGGATGCAAAGTGAAACTAATGGCTATTAATACGTTGATATGTTGATTAATATGTTGAAGACCATGATTAAGGGATATGCAACTGGAACGTCCGGAATCTTTATAAAGAAGGTGCCACCATCCGACTGGCCTCAAAAAATACAAGGCTGACATCACCGCGATCTCGAAGTGAGTTGGACAGCACAGTGATGATCGCGATGTAACAATTGCAACATCTATTACCAAATATCCAGACATCTTGTCTCGCGGTGCAATACAACACGCATATTTGTGAACATTCCCCTAGGGAAGGGGATGACGATGCGATTAAAGGTGCATTCTACGTGCGCAAAAAAAGGGATTTGGTGGGAATTGGACGTTACTGTAAGTCTGCCGCATTCTTTTTTTGTCAATAATAATACCATCACCCTTAGCGATGAGGGTATATATCATTTGATACGAAAAACCAGTACAGAAATTTCAGTCAGGTAAACTGACTGAAAAATACCATCACCCAATATAAGACATTGTTGACGTCTTGAGTTATTGAAATGAATAGATTTTTAATTAAAATAAAATTACTTATGTATAATTTTTCCCCTGCTTGTGGTGCACAATCGTCCAAAACTTTACTTATTTGTGTAGGAGGTATAGGTGCCGGCTTGTTATTTATGTGAGAAATATTAATTTTTTTAAAAAATTTAATTTTGATAGGGGGTACCAAAAGCGGTGAACCGATACAGTCCTTATTCATTCCTGACTCAAATTTTCATACGTACAACTTACAAATAATTTGACTGAATTCAGTGCACTTACAAAAAAAGATATATATGTAAGACTATGGGGGTGAGTTCGGTTCCTTGTATGGGAAGTACCAGAAGGGGTTTGTCAAATAGTTAGGTTTTCTGAGGTTTCGCCTCCTATCACAATATAAATTAGCCGACTAATTTTCATTAACACTCAAATGTCCGTTTGGAAGTTATGAGAGAAATATTAATTTTCCAAACAAAGTCATTTTGTATGGGAGGTGTCAGAAGGGGTGATCCGATATAGTCCATATTCATTCCTAATTCAACTTTTCATAAGCGAACATCATACGTAAAATTTGAGTGAATTCAGTTTACTAATAAAACAGATATGTATGTAAAACTATGAGGGTTAATTCGGTCATTTGTATGGGAGGTACCAGAAGGGGTGTAGCAAAGGTTTCGGTTATCTTAGGGTTTGTCTACTTTTGCAAGATAAATAAACTGACCAAATTCAAACATCCTCCAGTTGTCCGTTTGGAAGTTATGGAAGAAATATTAATTTTCCAAAAATAGGTTATTTTGTATGGGAGGTACCAGAAGGGGTGCGGCTGTTCAGCCCATTTACAATCCCGTAAGTTCGTTTTGAAAAATATTAATAATGGTAAATTTTCATACCGATCCGTTAAGGATTACTCGAGTTATCCTGCTGACCAGCCATCCAGCCAGACAGACGGACATAGCTCAATCGTCTTAAAAAGTCCTGAAACGAATTTGGTCTTAAGATACTAACCCGTCCCTTTTAATGCGTTACACTTTTTTTCGTATCAAATGATATATACCCTCATCCCTAAGGGTGATGGTATAAAAATCAGCCGAGTTTGTTTATTACCTTCTAAAAAACCTTAGAAATATAAGTTAAGAAAAAAAGTAAAATAATGGAATTTAGATTTTTTTGATATGTCGTAGTGGAACTTTTTTTCCTCATGCCAAAAGCTATCGAAGAATCGATGGCACAAAATCGACAAATTTTTTTCCTAAGAAACCGACCCGGCCCACTCCACATTGTATAGCTTTATTTTTCAAAACCTTGAGCGTGGCATTCTTTATTTGAACGATTAGTGATCTAAGGGTTTCATTGGTCGACCAATTGTGGCTACTTTGTGGAAATTTGTTGTTGCATGGCTGCATGAATATTGCTAAACTACTAATAGAACATCGGCAAGAAATAGGTTAAACTAATTTTAATTTCGTTAACCTTTTCTAGAATTCTGGGGTATGTCAACATAATTTTCGGCTACCATTACTAAAACAGCCAGTGTTTCCCAAACTTCAATATATAAAGTACTTTGAATATTAAGTAACACACAGATTCTCAAAGAGCTAACTTTTATATGAAATTTTTCATAAAACATTACTGCTTACAGCAGCATCTTAGAAACCTACTTTCACTTAATTTACTTAAATTATATTCAACAATTACGTACATACTAACACCTTTTGTGACCATTTCAACACTTCAGTAGATATAATTTATTCGTAAACTAATGGAAAAATTCATATGCCAAAAATTTAAAAAGAAACACATACATATGTATATAAGCATTTTTCTAAATTAGCCAAGAGGCACTCATTCATATTCCGCAACTTCTACTCTCTGGCCTCCATTGCTGTGTTGGTACTGCCATGAAGCAACAGCGAATTGCTTTGCATTTGGCCAACACGATACGTTTGTAAGGATTGTAGCCAAAGCACCAGTACCCAGGGCTAAAGCCAAACAAAAAGTCTGGCAAACAAAGTAAAGCCTCATAAATTTATGACACTAACAAAATACATGACAACGGCAAACAAAGATCATACAATATGAACGAATGCGAAATACTGCATAATAATACCACAAGACACAAATGTGTAATCACATAACCATACATATGTTTGCTGTATGGGAAATTTCAGTCACTATGATTTTATGACTTATATCATTGAGAACGTTTACAATCAAAATGAAATTATCAATGCGTAGGTCTGCAGGTACTACCGCTAATATATAACCAAAGACGATAAAAACCAGTACAGAAATTTCAGTCAGGTTAACTGACTGATAAATACCATCACCCAATATAAGGTATTGTTTAAGTCTTGACTAATTGAAATTGATTTTTAAAATAAAATTACTTATGTATTATTTTTTGTCTGATATAGATCAAAAACATACAAAATTTGACCTATTTGTACAGAAGGTACAATTAGGGGCAGCGCAACGTGTCTTATTTTTTTCGTAAGTCAACATTCAATGATCGCATACCTTGGCAAAATTTGTCTGAATTTAGTGTACATACAAAAATGATACGTATGTTAAGGGGAAATATTCCATATATTTATATATGACGTACCAGAAGGGGTGTGCCAAATAGTTAGGGTTGCTGAGGCTTTGCCTCCTATTACAATATAAATTAACTGACCAAATTTGATTATGCCAGTTTAGAAGTTATGGGAGAAATATAAATTTTCCTTCTATCAGAAGATAAATTTACCGATCAATTTTCATTACCCCCCAAGTGTCCGTTTGGAAGTAATGGGAGAAATATTAATATCCAAAAATAGGTAATTTTGTATGGGAGGTACCAGAAGGCGTGAACCGATATAGTCCATATTTATTCCTAATTCAACTTTTCATAAGCGAGCATCACACGCAAAATTTGAGTGAATTCAGTGTACTAACAAAAAAGATATGTATGTAAAAGTATGAGGGTCAATTCGGTCATTTGTATGGGAGGTACCAGAATGGGTGGGGCAAAGGTTTCGGTTTTCTGAGGGTTTGTCTACTTTTGCAAGATAAATAAACTGACCAAATTCAAACATCCTCCAGTTGTCCGTTTAGAAGTTATGGAAGAAATATTAATTTTCCAAAAATAGGTAATTTTGTATGGGAGGTACCAGAAGGGGTGGGGTTATTCAGCCCATTTACAATCCCATAAGTTCGTTTTGAAAAATATTAATACTGGTAAATTTTTATACCGATCCGTTAAGGATTACTCGAGTTATCCTACTGACCAGCCATCCAGCCAGCCAGCCTGCCAGCCTGCCAGCCAGCCAGATAGACGGACATATCTCAATCGTCTTAAAAAGTCCCGAAACGAATTTGGTCTTAAGATACTTGGGGTCTAACTCGTCTCCTTAAATGCGTTACACTTTTTTTCGTATCAAATGATATATACCGTCATCCCTAAGGGTGATGGTATAATGATAGCATTCTGTGAACTTAAAATGACAATAATGGTATCTAATATTCCACTCTTTAAAGTATTCCTTATCATTTAACATTACTTTTGAAATGTTTAGACATAAATACTAAAACTTGCAATTGGTTATTTCTTCTCAAGCTCTAGGCTATGGTTGTCTCTGGATTTGGTAGCCATACTTTTTAGGTATTACTAGCTGACCCGGCAAACGTTATTCTGCCATACAAATTTGGACCCGGCAAACTTCGTCTCGCTCCTAAGGTAACGCCTTTTTATAATAGTAAAACACAGATATTTCAAGTTTTATTCTGATTTACTTGAATTCAATCGAAATCTGTGAAGAGCGATCTGATATACAATGTTTTGCGATTTGTTTCAGGCGTAAAAACAAACAATGAAGACTGTTTGCCAACATGCAAACAGGCTACGCACAGCTGACCCTGTGAAAAGCAGGGAAATTCGAGGTTGATTCCACAAATTTCTAATGATTGACCTTACGATTTATTGATTGTTATAGCAAAAGCCAATCGAATGGGGAGTTGAATTGGAAGGGAAGATCTGTTGCAATAATAGATTCGAGGGATAAGGACTTAATCTCCTTTGCATTATCCCTTTATGATCGTCGCTTTAATTACAATTTCGGATGATTCAGTTTCCGCAAAATGATCATGATCGATCCCACCTTCAGCTGCAAATTATGCACAACTGGCACAAAGAGTTCAAAAATTCAGTCGAATAGTTGGTCGCCTCATTCTCGTCATCTGCCTCCAATGCTCGTTTATGCGCCATCGTGCATTCATTCCAAATAATGATTTAGCATTCTCGCAACAATTTCGCTATACGTTGTGTTGTCAACCGTGAGTAGAAAGCGGAATGTGCAGTTCGACCGCCTTTCACCAATGTGGAAGCAATACCAGAGGATGTAACAGCTAACTCAATTGCGATTTTGAACGAATTGTTCCCAGAATCAAAGAAATTACGAATGTCTTGCCTGTCCCACCGGGATCATCGAGAAGTAAATGCTTCCTCGAATCGTACACATTCGTGTGCTCGGCAGTTAAGGGTGCCACATTTGTTCGGACTCTTTCAGTCAGCTCAACTCGATCAAAGTCTTGTTCTTGTTGCAATTCGCGATTGAATGCATCATGCATTGAACGATTTGGCGCTGGTATTCCCAATTTCGACAGTAGACTGCCGCACATTAGCACGCACATGTCTTTGATCAGAAGATAATTTTAAGATCGAAATTGAATGTTGTCGTGCGAACTCTGTGCAAATGTCATCAGCCATCTCGTCTAACTTGTCCACCATCCCGAAGCTTGAGAACAATAACGCATGATTCCACATTCTCCGCAACAATCAGAGAAGCATTGAATTGTCTTACTTGGCTTCCAGAGGGTCTCTTGTCTGCTCTGATAATGATTTTGTGGACGTCATAATGCATTGTATTCAATGCGGTTTTGAACAATCGCCCCAATGCATTATGCTTATGCAGAAGATTTTAAAATTGTTCTACCATTTTGCATTTAATCGTTTAACATAATAAATTTCACAATATTCCGAAATGTTTCAAGCATCATAACGAATTTTTCATCTTTACATCGTCTAAAATCATCAAATCAAGCGATACAATGAAAAATTTCGTTGATAAAATCAAAAATTTCCGAGCTTTCCACCAAGAATTTTCTAATTTTCCATTCGAAAAGTCATTTCGGAATAATTATCCGAAATTTTTCACATTTACATCATTCAAAATTATCAAAACTTACAATAAAATGTAAAATTTCGTCGAACAAAAAGTTAAATTTTTGGAATTTTTTCATAATTTTCCAACCAAAATTATATATTTTCCAACCGAAAAGCCGAAAGAAAACAACACAACAATTACACACAAAATGTAATACAAAAATTCAGTTTGCGGTGCAAACCCAAAAAATCCAAATTTTTCGAGCTTTTCCTGAATTTTCCGAGTTTTCCACCAAGAATTTTTCTATTTTCCCATTCGGAAAGTCATTTCGGAATAATTATCCAAAATATTTCACTGTTACATCGTCCAAAACTATAAAGTCACACGATAATATGCAAAATTTAGTGAAAAAAAAATTTTAAATTTTTCGAATTTTTTCGGAATTTTCCGCATTTTTCAAATAAAATTTCCATTTTTCTATTCAAAAAGCCATTCTGTAACAATTGCACACAAAACTCCATACAAAAAGGCAATTTTAAATTTTTTAAATTTTCCGATTTTCCGACTTTTCCGGAAGATTTTCCCAACATTTTCTTTCACATAAACCTTCTCCTGGCAATAACGAACAACTGAAAAATTTTTTGATGAATTGATGAATTACTATACATTTTTGCCAACATTTTTATATATATAGATATATTGAATCATCATCTATTTATTCATCCTAGCAATAACTCTGTGCATTGTCTCATATGTTGACATGAGTGTTTACGTAAATGAAACTTTTGTTTATTATAAGGACAAACCTCTGTGTGAATAATTGTTATGAATATGTATATCTCTCCTTTTGAATATTTCTCACACTCATGGAAACATTTCTACCTTCGGTTTAGTACTGAAACCTGAACATAGGTTTCTGCTCGAGCGTTTGTTTGGTGTATATGTCTTCTACTTTGCAGCCTCATAGCAAATTATACCCAATGGTCTTAAAATGAGCCACATTTAACTTTGTGTCCTTAAGTAATATGCTCTCACTTTAATGTAAATTGTCTTTGGTCTTTAAGACTTTTTTCCTCTGCCATCAATTCCACAAGGATATTTATTATATTTTGTTATGTTTCGTTAGACATCCATAAGACATTACCTTTAACACTAAGGAATGTCTGGAGTGAAAAGAAAAATAATAGGGGACATATTCTCGCACAAATATTGTAGACTTACATTCTTAAGGGAATTTAATATTATTTAGCAGATGTTGATTGGCGGTTACATGATTTGCTAAAATAATACCAATTTAAGTAAATGTGTAGATTGTCGTTGAAAGTAATTAGTAAATGAGTTTATTCTTTGACACCTAAGATCAAAGCGGTGCGGCCGTCGTGAGGCCATTTTCGTTAATAGAGTACACTAAAGTTTGGCTGTCTAGTATGTGGTTGATATGTTTACAGACACAGCCTAATTAAAACTAACTTTATTAGCCACATTAAAGGAGGCCATTAAAGATGGAAAGGAATGTTTTTTCGGGGTAGTATCATAGTCGGTAATACTACACGATCGAAATGAATTTGACTTCAAAAATACGGGTTACATTGTGCTATTCTAATAAGCCATACCACAAATATTTGATAAATATCATTAACGTGGTGATATATGGTCAGTATTCAGTGGCACATTTCATTTGATATGAGACCATAATTATTTTAAAACAACATCCGTTTCATTATTTTTATAGACTATTGAGGCATGTCCGTCTATCTGGTTGGGCGACTGACTATATGGTGGAAATTTGCCGGTATATAAATTTACTTCTTATTATAAGATATGGTAACGATGATAACTTTTGACGTTTATGTGGACAATTGTTTAAACTGCGTGTGCTGGCTGTAAAAATGTGTTCCTATTAAAAAACGTAAGTCGCCCATAAGCCTTAAGACGTTTAACATACACCATACCGTCAGGATATGGATTCCATGACCACTTCTTAGGCCAACATAAAACCAAACTTTTTTCTTTCTTAGATCCCAACATTTTGGCAGATTTAAACTTATATTCCAACATTTTAAAAAGAATCTTTTATAATACTGCTTTATACTTGTAAATCTGGTGGTTAGTCCAACGTGCAGAATTATAGAGATACTAGCTGACCGGGCTGACTTCGTCCTGCCTAAAGAAGTATTGACTTAAATGTAACTTTTTTGTGTGGAATAAATCTTCGGCGTGCGTTAGTTTCTTTTGTATGGGAAAGCCAGAGGAATGTACATATGCTAATCATTGCGTTATTCTACACGTGAACATGCATCATAAAGCTGTTTATGCGAAAACATGGATTTTTCATAGACTGAATAGACTGTCCTTCAGCTGTATTGATTGTCATCGCAAATTCGAACCGAACTTGAAACTGTAATCTTTTGAAATCGAACGGTAAATCCATGGGAATCATTGGACCGATATTTTGTGAGCAATTGTACACATCCCTCACTATGATTTGACATGTTTCCAACTTTAAATACCCTTCACCAAGCTCTTAAACAGTTTGAAGGGTATATTAATTTTGTTCTTCCATTTTTAACGCCCATAAGGAGGCGTGGTAGGTATGACAATATATGGCTCTATGAAATCCCTAAATGCAAAATGTCCCAAAAAAAAAGAAGACTTACCCAAAAAAAATTTCCATGCAAAATTGGGGAATTTTTCTTATGAAATTTTTGGGAGTTTTTCATTTATTTTAGGTAAAATTTCATTTTTTGATTTTGGGTCATTTTTCATATGCAAAATGCCCCAAATTTGTGGAACGAAAAATACCCCAAATTCTTCCATAAAATCGTATTCGTCTTTTAATAATGCTAGATTTGTTTAGAAGAATGTTTTTTTGTGGTTCTTTTCATAAATTTTTTAAGGTATTTTTCAAAATTGTTAGGGAAATTTTCGTTCTAGAGTTTTGGGTCATTTTACATTTTTTCAGCCCAATTTTATTTTGGGGCTTTTTTCGTTTTTTTGGGCATTTTTAATTTGGGGCGTTTTTCATAGAGCCACAATATATATATATCTAAATGATCAGCATCGAAATCTGAGTCGATTTAAAGGTGACCGTGTGTCTGTCTGTCCGTCCCCGAGATTACAGCCGCAGTTTAAGAGATATCGAGCTGACATTTGAATTGCAAGCTTCTATCCTCAAAGCGGATGCTAAGTTCTAAGATGAGCCCGATTGGTAAAAAACGTTCCATACAAATTCCGCCTTTTTGGGATCTGTCACTGCGATTGCAGCCGTATTTTAAGAGGTATATAACTGACATTTTGTACGCAATATTTTATCCACTACTCGGAGGCTACTTTCTAAGATGAGCAAGGTCGGTCAAAATCTACTCCCACCTCCCATACAAACTCTCCATTTATTAGGGTGTTCGCCTTACTGCTCCCGCGATTATAGCCGTAGGTTAGGAAATATCGAGCTGAAATTTGATATCTGAGCTTCGGCATAGCCGAATATAATCACCTTACTAGTTTTATGTTGATATTAAATGTGGGGTTCTCAAATAATTGCAAGTTTTTGCGCTATTCCGCAACATACAAAATAGTTGCGCAATACAAGAGGATGCAGTTTGAAAAAATCAACGATATCAAAACCGATGGGTGCATCACGGAAATAAAATCCTCCACACTCATTCGTAACTGCTAATATCACAGTGTTGTATGCATTTTGTTGCACTACCTACGTTTCAATTCGAGAGTATTCGTATTTTTTTTCGTCGGAGATCTCAGTACCTACGCCACTGTCCTCAAATAATTCCACACCAAGTATGAAGTCGAATGGTGCTATTGCCCTTCAGCTCTTGCGTTTGGAAGACAGAATTGGGCAGGGATAATCATTGTTGGCCAGATCACGCATATTTTAGTTTAGTCCACGCCTTATTTCAAATCCCTCCCATTTTGTTTAGAATACGCAAGTGATCTGAATTAAATTCACACCAATTTAATGACAATGGAAGGGGCCACGCCTAATAATCGAATCCCGCCAGGTTTTGAGCTGATCATATTGCATCCACAACTAATTTAAGATCACTTATAAATTAGTATGCCCGATATTGCATTTTTGTTACTTACTTACTTGCGCTTCTTCTCCAGTATGGGACACCAAGTTAAGTAAGGTTCTCAGTAACCTTCCAACGGAGATTTGGTCGCCATCTTCTGCGCCGTCCATCAAGTTCATTGTCGAAGATTTTTCGAGCTGGAGCATTTTCGTCCATGCGTACAACATGACCAAGCCAATGCAATCGCTGCACATTAATGCGTCTGACCACGTAAATGTCAATGTACAGCTCGTACAGCTTATGATTCATACGACGTCGATACTCTCCGTTAACGATGATAGGTCCACATGTTTTACGGAGTATTTTTCACTCATGTCATAACCCAGGAATCTAAACCATACGTTAAGACAGGTAGAACCAGTATCTGGTATAGCTTGATTTTTGTTCGTCAAGAGAGGGCTCTGTCATTAAAGCAGCAAGAAGTATTATTCTCCAGATTTCGAGGCTGACATTATTTGTTTTCCTAATGGCGGAGCCTGGATAGATAAAATTATCTATCACCTGGAAATTATAGTTGTCAACATTCACGCAGTTTCCCAAATGAGTAGATTTTTTGTTGGTTGCAACTAATAACTTCGTTTTGTCCCTTTTAGCGTAAGACCCAATTTTGCTGATTCCTTCTGTATACCTGAAAAGGCTGCAGTCACATCCCGCAATTTTCGACCGATGATGTCTACGTCGTCTTCACTGAAGACTTCGTGTCAGTCAGCGTCATTCCGCAAAGGCGAATCAGCTTCGCTGGAATACCAAACTCAGCCTTGGCTTAGAGTAATTTCTGCCGTATTGGGTTGTCGAAGGCATCTTTATAATCGACGCAAAAGATGGTATGTGTCGATCTGTTTCTCTTTGGTCTTTTACAGGATTTGCCGAAGTGTAAATATCTGGTCAGTTGTTGATTTACCGGGTCTAAAGCGACACTGATAAGGCCCGATAAGGTTGGATAACACTGGCTTTAGTCTTTCACATAGCACACTCGACAGGATCTTATATGCGATGGGTAAAAGGCTGATCCCGCGGTAGTTGGAGCACACACTTGGATCACCTTTTTCAGCACAGGACATAATACGCATAAATTCCAATCGTCGGGAATGGACTCTTTAAGCCAAACCATGCGTAGGAGCTGGTGCATACTCGTTATCAGCTCCTCGCCACCGGACTTGAAGAGCTCTGCCGGAAGTCCGTCGGCACCGATTGTTTTATTGTTGGTGGTGGGCAATCTAAGCCGTCGTCGACAATTGGCGTGATACCTTCACGTGCGCTGCCTTCTGGAACCAACAGTTGCTGGAAGTGTTCTCTCCATATATGCAGCACACTCTGCGTATCCGTGACCAGATTACCATCCTTGTCCTTACAGGAGGGGAACCCATTACCGTAGCCTTTTTCTCCCGTTCCTTCATCTGACGATTTTATCGCCTGTCTCGCCTGTTTTACTTACTCCGTTCCCTAACAGCACGGGTTACAATTGGCTGTAACGTGATCCTATAAGCAGCATCCTGTTCCTCAGACGCTATGCGACATTCTTCATCGTACCCGGATTCGCCTGAGCGCCGTTTTTGATATCCTACCACGGTTGTTGCGGCGGTTGCCTTGAAATGCGCAATATGCTGCCACTTTGTATCGGGAACGTCAGAAGTAGAGGCGTTGTGTCGTAGAAGTTAGGAGAGCTGGCTGGAGTAGGCATTAGCTTTCTCTGGGGTTTGCAGCTTTGCGATGTCCAGCTTCTTTGCGTTTGGTTTCGTTCGTTCTACGCTTAGCTCAATCTTGTGCGCACCTTGGCTGCAACCAGGTAATGATCCGAGATAATATTAGCATCACGGATCACACGCACGTCCATGACACTAGATGCATGCTTCCCATCAATTACCACATGATCAATTTGATGGTGTTTTGATCGGGGGATAGCCAAGATGTCTTGTGGATATCTTTGTGCTGAAATCTGGTTCCACTCACTACCATGTATGCAAGCTGAATTTATCAGCGGTCGTATGTTTCCTCTAGGCACTCGTAAAATGCATCTTATAGTCTTTATCTTCCTTCGGGGCATGAGCACAAATCAGCGTGATGTTGAAATATTTCGCCTTGATGCGGATTGCGGCTATTCGCAATCTTGTCGCGATACAAGATGTCTGATCCTCTCGCCAAATACAAATCCACATCCAAATTTGTGCTTTTCGGCATGGCAGCTGTAATAGATGTCGCAATTTTAACGTCGCGAGCATTCTTGTCCTGTCCATCTCATCTCCTGGATGGCCTTATATTTGTTGAGGACATCCGCCAGTCGGATTGTGGCACCTTCTCTATAGAGAGTCCGGACGTTCCAGGTGCATATCCTTAAATTATGATCCTTATTTCGTTTGCGGGGGTCATCAACATTTGGGGGCAAGGTAGATTTTAAGCACTTTTTCTATATCTTAACACGATTATATCTCGTCATTAGGGTTTGGCTATTGCAAAAAAAAAAAATTTAAAAAATAAACTTAATTTGTTTTTATTGTAAGGAAGCATTAAATGACCTAGTAATTGTGGGTTAAACGTTATTGTATCGCATTAAGCTATGTATTTATTAAGGTTATTGCATCTTATGTCACAAAAGCTGTGTTCGTTTACCTATGTTATAGCGTATGAGTCATGTGGAATTTTATTTATTACTCATACGTAAGTCAGTATTTACAAAAGTAAGTGTAATGTCGCGAATCTGACGAAAAATTTGTTGGTCAGAAAAGTTATCGATAACGTATTGCTATGAAATTCTAGTTGTCGTCAAACGTTCATGAACAAAATATTCTCGACTCACTTACGACATAAGTTGCCGTATATAATCTAGGATTCGTGTGTAAGAAAGCGAGTATATTAAAGTATTTTTTCTACGAAAGAAACGAAATATTTAAGCTTTTTTTTCTATGCAAGAAACGAACACACGTTTTCGCTCACGTCATGAATCTCAAACACAAGCACAATATTAAATATCTTTAAGAGGAAATTCTGAGCTCATGTCCTTAAACCTACAGGTTAATAGTAAAAAAATTTTAAAATTTGTATCTAAAACTTTGCTTCAGGAACAAAACCGTACCTAGGTATTACCGTGTTAAAATTTAGTAACAGTACTAAAAATCCACCTTGAGCAAACAATTCTTATGGTCATTAAATTATTAATACAGCCAACTTGACAAAACAAATGATGCAAAAGCTCTTATTTTTGAGGCTACTTTCACGTACAATTCTCAGAATTGACTTGAAAATGTTGTACTATGATATAATCCATGTATCGACTAAAACCAGCGGGGCCTAATCGGACGAAATACAACCCTCGAGCTTTTACTTGTCAGTCATATGCATAAGAGATATGCATATTCTGATTATTTCATGTCATAATGCAAATACGTCAGAATCGTAGTCCGTTCTATTGTGGTGGAGAATTTTAGCCACTGTAAAGGAACGTCTTGTCACTATAATTCTTTCACTACAAACACATGTATATATTTTTGAACTGTAATTGCACGCTCTTGAGACATTTTCACCGCGTACTACTTTTGGTTTTTATTATCTACTCCCCAATCAGCAAATACCATCCAACCAGGGCTCTTGGATTAGGACTGGTTTTATGTCAGAAAAAGGTTCAAAGTGGCAGATGCCGCTTTGCTTGTAGATAAGATTGAAGTGAAGAATAAGCATTGACCGGCATCTCCACCAACTTCATATGTTGTTCATGATTGAACCCAGAGATGGATTTCTTGTCCATTTTACAACCTATTTTATAATACAGGGATTTATAAATTAATTCCTAAAACTTATCATTTATTCCAAATAGCTCTTAATTTTATCCACTCTACTAGATTAAAACTGTTTAAACAGTACATTGTTAAGATTATGACCAGCAACTTATCATATTGATATAATTGTTTTGATACTGTGAGTATGTTTCAAACAAATTTAAAATTTCTTTCAAAAAAAAAGAACAATCATTAGCAACTGTGTTCACATGATTTAAAACCAATCATACAATCTCTATTAACGTTAGACTTGGCATGCCAGACTTCCTTCCTTCCGAGTAGAACAGTTGAACCATAAAGCAACTTTTACAAATTCATACATATATAAGGTTACAAACATATAATACGTAATGCTAAGGCAAATTCTATGATATATTTCTGTATGTGTGAGTGACTTTGTATGTGTGTGTGTCTGTCGTTATTTTCGGTATTTTGATAGTCCTGCGTTTTCCAACGCTGACTTCCTGCCATGCAATACAAATTAAGCTGTCAACAATTTAACCATATCGCGGCGTATAATCTTCACACCTAAATTATTTATAAACAACAGTAATAACAACAGCAACAGCGACAACAACAACAGCTAGGGCTGTAATAACAGTCCCAGGCTCATACACATCCATTTAAGCAAACTCGTATGCACGTCGGCGGTAACTGGTGGAAAAGGGCCAGTAAATTTTAATTTTTGCTGTCAAAATCGCAGCGCCGCGGCGCTTCTTTGATAGGGGAGGGATCTTTCATATACGAATCAATGTTTCCTCGTCGCTTCCCTCTAAATACGCCTCTGTCCAGGTGTGGGTAGGGACCACTTAACAGTAAATTGTTTGCAATAAAAACGTTTTCAAAGCTCTCTTACACACATACACTTGAGTTCTTAATCATTTGTGCTTATACATTCGTATGTGTATGTCCTTTTTATACAGTACGCCTTCAAAATTGCCTCCTTTATGCAATGTGTGTGTGTGTGTTTGTCAGTGTGTACGGGTCATACTCGTAAATGTTTCCTTTCATGGAATTCCTTTTGTTTATGAATTATGCAAAATATGAAAATTGAATTAAGTTTCTGTTTTATGTAATTTTCATACCAAATGAATATTCCCCAATGAATGGATATGCTCTACTCTGTGTTGGCGAAAAATGTTGTTGTTCAATGTCGACAGTTTAATAACAGAGTGAAAGGAAGATATATGACCGATTACTGCGAAAAAAAAAGTTTCATAACTAAAATGTTGTATGGGGTCTTAAGTAGACAATAACTTAAATTTATACATGAGAGATTTTGGAGTAAGAACAACGTATTTTAATATACTGTGCTGTTTCCAAATTTTTGACATCTTTTTTTTTTTTTTTTTTTTTTTACGATCCCAACGCCGCCTCACACACCCGCTCAAACCGACCGAGGGAGCCACATCCCTATAACGTAGGGACAACGTACACACTGCAGACCGGTCTGTAGCGGAGAGCGAACATTAAGATTGGCAAATATTCGGCTACAGATTAACATATCATCAGCCAAATTTAAACACTACACTAACAATTATAACTTACAAGCTAATTGACATAAAAAAAAACAAGAACAGCAAAAATGTACTCAGCTATTCAGATAATTCATTATTTTTTAATTGTAAATTTGAACTTTATTTTACTCAGATTAATTAATAAACATTTTACTCAGATTAATTAATTGACTTCGAAAAGTAGTATCCAGGTGTACAATTTCAAGCGGTTGAGATTTTAGGAATTTTTTAATTGGTGTTGGCGGCCTTAGTACCGTTGGGGATGTAACGTGAATCTTGCATCTCAATCCGACTCACAACCTCCTTCATGGTGGCACCTGGGAAACGGTGTTCGTAATATTTTTTTATCATGAACAGCGGCTGATAGTAAGCGACGAACCCTGATGGTTGGGCTAGCCACCCGCCTTCAGGTCCTTTACCGCAAACGAAATAAGGACCATGATTTAAGGATATGTATATGGAACGTCCGGATCAATCAGATTGGCGGATGTCTTCAAAAATGTAAGGCTGATATCACCGCCATCCAGGAGACAAGATGAACAGGGAAAGGATGCTCGCGTCGTAAAAAATGCGTATTCATAGTTGGCGAGAAACGCAGACATTGAGTCTCGCGATTCTCGCGAATCTCGCCGCAATCCGTATCAAGGCGAAATATTGCTCATCACGCTGATTTGTAATCATGCCCCGACAAGCGCCTAGGAGAAACATACGACCGCTGCCCTGGCCACGACATTAAAATTGTTCTGGGAGACTTTAATGCAGAAATAGGAAGGGAAGATATTATTCTTGGTCCATCGATCGGTAAATTCAGCCTTCATACCGACACGTCAGACAACGGGTTTGGGCTGGTTAGCTTCGCTGCGGGAAGGAACATGGTAGTGACTGGAACCAGATTCCAGCACAAAGATATCCACAAGGCAACTTGGCTATCTCCCGATAAAAACACCAAAAATCTAATTGATCATGTGGTAATTGATGGCAAATATTGGCTCGGATCATTACCTGGTTCCAGCCAAGGTGCGAACAAGCTTGAGCAGAGCGAAAAACGCACGTACCCAAACACAAAGAAAGCTGGACAGCGCAAAGCTGTAAACCCCAGAGATAGCCACTGCCTACTCCAACCAGCTCTCCTAATTACTACGACACAACGCCTCTACTTCTGACGTTCGCAATACACAGTGGCAGCATATTCCGCATTCCATGGCAACCGCCGCAACAACCGTGCTAGGATATGAAAAACGGCGCTCAGTTCCTGGTACGATGAAAAATGTCCTATAGCGTCTGAGGAATAGGATGCCGCTTATAGGGCAACCATGCAGCCAATTGTAACCCGGGCTGTTAGAGAACGGCACAAGGAGACAGTAAGACAGGCGAGACAGCTATTTAAGCGAAAAAAAAAACGTTAAATGAAGGAACAGAAGAACGAGGATATAGAGCGATGCAGGGATAGGGCTGAGGCCCAAAAAGCGTATTATGCCCTGTACTGGAAAAAGGTGATCCAAGTGTGTGCTCCAACTTCCGCGGGATCAGCCTATTACCCAACGCATATAACGTCCAGTCGAGTATGCTATGTCAAAGACTAAAGCCAGCGTTATCCAACCTGATCGGGCCAAATCAATATGGCTTTAGACCTGGTAAATCAACAACTGACTAGATATTTACACTTCGGCAGAAATTACTCAGAGCCATGGCTGACTTTCGTATTCCAGCGAAGCTGATTCGCCTTTGCGGAATGACGCTGACTGACTCGAGGTCTTCAGTGGAGATTGGTAAGGGCCTTACGGAGCCATTCTATACCAGACGAGGCCTAAAACAAGGCAACGGCCTATCGTGCGATCTCTTCAACATTGTGATGGAGATGATAATGAGGAAAGCTGCACTAAACACAAGTGACACAATAAGCAACAAAAGCCACATTCTTCTCGCGTACGCTGATGACGTAGACATCATCGGTCGAAAACCGCGGGATGTGACTGCAGCCTTCTTAAATATACAAAAGAAATTAGCGAAAATGGATCTAATTGTGAACGAGGACAAAACGAAGTTATTGGTGTCAACGAACAAAGAATCTACTCGTTTGGGAAACTGCGTGAACGTTACCAACAAAACAAATAATGTCAGCCTTGAAGACCAGAGAAGAATCCTGCTTGCTAATAAATTCTACTACGGACTTAGCAAGCGATTCAATGAAGAACAAAAATCCAGCTATACCAGATACTGGCTCTACCTGTCTTGATGTATGGTTCAGAATCCTGGGTTATGACGGATTAACCTTCGCCTTACCAAAGGTTTTTATGTACATCGTTTACCGATACCCACCCGGGTGACCACACTGCTTTTGTATGCATTTACATACGGACGATCGAATCTGGATTGCCACATAAGACAAAGAATGCATTGGATGTTGAGGACTTTTGATAACTATAAGACTAGTAGAGAAGCTGAACATTCTGTCAGAATATTGTAAATGATCAAAATTCTTCTTAAGGCAGTGCGAAATGGTTCTAGGAGGCCCCACAGGTAAATCGCTGTAAATAAGTGACGCTGTTTGAGATTTAATTAGAAGATTTTGAAACAAAAAACAACATATAAAGGGGTCAGAAGCAAAGGAGTGCAAGTGACAAATTGACACAAACTGAAATAAGTGTGCAGTCGAGTTCCTTGATACAATCTCTGTCTACTAGAATGAGATAAGATCTATTTTTGTTACCAGTGGTGATATCTAGCCGAAAAACAGTTCAAGTAATAACTGCACTATAATATGAAACCTTATCTTGAAATTAACTTTTTGTCATTTGCACCCTTTTGATTCAGAATATACCGACAAGCAACAACGTATATCGAAACACATAATAAACTATTAATTGTCAGGCTTCTCCAATCATAGACGTCTTCCACATAGTAAATTATAACTTAATATCTCATTATCTGTTACATGATTTCGGGCATCGACCTCGATTTGCCCAATACTTTCCTTTCAAGCCATGTAAATACAGTATCAAAATCTGGTGGAAAAGGTTTGTAAAGCGAACGCAGCGAAACAAGTTTACACCCCATGTATGAGGTGGGGGATGTTTCCGTGTTGCTGTGAATTAAGACGCTTTCTATTTTATATTCACAACAAACGGTACCTACTTGTTTATCGAGGAATGCGAACGTCACTGTTAGAGAACTTTTACTAGACATTCCGATGACTCGACTCTTATACTGCAAAGTTGCTGTCGATAACATCGAGGGGGTCAGCAATGAAACATAAATGTAGATGACTGGAGCCGGGAATCGACCAAGGATCTCCCACATTGTTGGCTTGTTCTATCCACTATGCCACGGCCGGTCCTGGAAGAATTGCAAACCGATATGCCATTAAATGTATTTTAGATAAAATCTTTGAAAAAAAATATGAATTGACAACAAATAATTACTTTTCAGGAGAACGTTAACGTTACAGACCAGGATGTTGATTTTGATACCGATATAACTCCAGAAAGGGATGCAGTGCAACTGGCGGCATCAAAGTAAAAAAGCAAATGTTATATTTGCTACTCTTCTAACAAAGAGGAAATACTCGACATGTTTGCGTTAGACGTAAGAAACTCTTTTGTGTAGAGTAGATCCTCAGTAAAACTACATGTGAAAACTGATATCATAATTGAATAAAATGTTATAACTATTGAAATGAAATCCGAAAAGTGAAAGAAATTACAATTGAAATAGCTGTTCTAGCAAATATATCTTCAATTCTCTTGTGTTTTCTTAGAGGGTCACCCGGGTGGGTATTGGTAAACCACGCAATAAATTTGATAAAAATTAAAAAAATCTTATAAAAAAAATAAAATCTTATTATATTTTTGTAAAATTCAAAAGAACTTACAAATTTGTTCAGTGAGTCAAAATTTCCCCTAGATTGAAAAAAAATTATTAAAGTTATTAAAGAAATAAAAAATGGTCACCCGGGTGGGTATTGGTAAGGCGAAGGTTAATCGGTTATGGCAGTATTCGAGAGAAAAATATTCCGTAATATATATGGGCCTATCATCGTTAATGAATGCCCAAAACTAATTGAAACAAAAAAGAATTAAATTTTTCACTTATTTATCAAATATGTGTATTATAGTGTTCCTTATATGGTATTTTTGGGAATTTCGTTAAAAAAGATAGTAGTATCGGACATGGGAATCGAGCTCCACATCACGTTTGTAATTTACAAAATTTCAAATATATTGTGCGAAATTCCTCATCGATTGTTTGGCATTTTCAAATCAGTTTATCGCCCTGAATATATTTATGTTGTAGACATGTGAACTAGTAATACTCCGTTAAATAGGTGGTGAAGACCTATAACATTATATGTTTGGATTTGTCATATCTCTTATAGATGCCGAGATATGTTATTTAAGGAAAAAAATATAACAAAGATATTATGAATCTAGATTTTGATCTCTGGTTTCATCCGAATACACACCGTATTACTTAATAATGACACCAAAACCATTACCATCCAATGCTCCATTGTATTAAATATCTCGATATCTATAAGAGATATGGTAAGTCCAATGATATACTTTTATAGGTATTCACTTCACCTATATAACGGCATTTGATATATTGTGACTCCGCTACTACTATCTTTTTCTTAACGAAATTTCCAAAAAGATCATATAAGGAACACCCTAATGTACCTTAAAGTGCGCAGAAAAAGAATTAGTAATTTTTTTTAAAAAAAATTTCAGAGTAATATCGGCTTTAAGGAAATTCAAATTCAAAGATTATGCTATTCAGAATAAAATAGTACGATTTTGTATTTTTTAAATTTTAAAATAAAAAATTAAAACTATTTTAGAGGAAAAATCCATCTCTAATTTTTAAATTTTTTCCTCGTAGTAGATAATATTCTTTTTTTTTATCTACCATCAAACAAGAGATTTTCCAACAATATGAGGAAAAATAAAAATTTCTTTTAAAATAACAAAAAACCCCAGCTGGGCACATGTGTCCATCACTGGGTGACATTCAAATGGGTAGGGGGGTGTATTTCTATTATTCTCTATATATCGTAAAAGAGAAATTAATCCAACTTCTTGAAGCCAATATCGTTGGCGTATTCTCTGAAACATTGACGGCAGATGTTGAAGCCATATTTACGGATCAAACCATGACGGTTAGAGCAGGATCGGCAGCATCTGGAGCCTTGGCCGTATTTACGAGGATGTGAGTACCAAAGATTAGCAAAACCCATGTTGGCTATATCACTTCGTAGATGCAAAGGTCATTGTTTTAAATTTTCAAGTCATCTAATGTATGCTGACGATTTAAAAAGCTATTTATAACATAAATGATGCTAAATTGCTCCAGGAAGACTTGAACGAGTAGCTATGTGGTCAGAGACCAATGCATTACCGTTTAATGTTAATAAATGTTTTCATATGACATTTCATCGTTGTAGGAATTTAATTAATACTGTTTACAATCATAGAAATTGTGAGCTGAAAATAATTTCAAAATATACGGACCTAAGAGTTGTTTTTGACCCAAAATTATCGTTTATCAGTCACCTAAATTACATTGTTCCAAAAGCATTTTCCTTATTGTATTTTATTAGGTGGAATACTGGAGAATTTATTGACCCGTATATTAAGAAAACTTTATTTTCATCATTCGTTCGTTCCAAATTAGAATATGCCTCTTTCATTTGGAACACAACTGCAAACATTCATATTAATCGCATTGAAAAACTACAAAAATCGTTTTTAAAATTTGCCTTGAACTCACTACATTTCTCTGATCCCATACCATCCTATGAAAGTCGCTTCTTTTATTAAAAACTTTAACTGTCCAGGAGGGACATTGCGTCTCTTATGTTTTATGTTTTTACCTCAGGTTCTACTGACTGTTCCCAATTGTTGTCACTTCTTCGTTTTAATGCACCTATACGATCATTACGCCAACTTAGTACCTTTAATATAGATACACACTTAACCAATTACGCCTCGAATGAGCCTATTACTAGAAGTATGAGACTTTATAATTCTATTTGTATTTCTACTGATCTCTCTTATTCAGCCGATAAATTTAAGAATATATTATTTGTATTAATTACATAACTTGTATAAGCTTTTTATATACTTGTAATAATTATAATGCTAGTCTGTAAGGATTGTTTTTTCTATAGACTGAAAATAAATGAAATGAAATGAAATTTTCTTAAAAAAAAATAAAATATATGACTGACGCAGAAAAATATTTTTTTATGTGATCGCTTTCCATGGAATTGCTCAATTATATGAAAATTAAATACATATATTTATACAGTTTTTTTTTTAATTTTCTACTAGAACCTCTTAAACTAAATTCAATTTTATTAATTCAAAAAAATTTTAGCTCAAATTTATTGGTTTTTTGCTTCCTTTTTCTTTAGAAAAAGACTTGTATCATGTTGATTGTTTTTGGTGAACTATTCAACAACAACATAAAACATTGTAATTTTATATATTTAATTTAAAATATAGTGTGACTTATACTTTAATCTATATGTTGAAATAAATATTGTATAATTTGGTTTTTTATTAATACGAATCAAAAATTTTATTTGATTTGGGTTAAATCATTTCGAGGGGGGGGGGAGCTTTGGCCCCTATGGCCACCCCCTGGCTACGGCCTTGGTCTGACGCCTCGCTGAAAAATGGCTCCGACAAATTTTCCTATCTTCTCTCAGGACTTCGTACCGGTCAGTATCATCCCGTAAAGTTGCACTCAAACGGCATCTAACACAAAGCTCGCATCTTTGTCGTATGCAGCTTCATAGCCGGTACAGCTATTGTAAGTATCGATTAATATAATATTCTTCTAAGTTGATATATTTTTTTCTCAGAATCAAACAGTGCGAAACATTTTGATCATAAATTTGTACTCAGGAGAAGGTCTGCCGGGTCAGCTCTTACTCCATAAAATATAAAAATCCTTTATCGATAATGATGGTTATAAGCGTCATATTAATGACAAATATTTTAAGCAGTACGTCTATATTAATTAGGCCAGGTACATTGGAAAATAGAAACGATTCTAATACCAAATCTGTTACAAACTAAAGAAAGCTTCATAAAGCGATTCATTTTAACTTCTTTCTATGTTTGTATATAAGTAAATATTCTAAAAAGATGTAATATTAATTTGCAGGGATACTATTAGACAATAATAACGCATCATGAAATAAGTACACAATATTTCACAAGATTATACACCAACTGACCCTCACAGCCTGAATATTTATTATTACCATCATACAATGATTTGCGCTTCCATTGTTGCTAGTGAATGTATCGTTGTACTATAAATAAATAATAAATCTGAATTTAATTACATTAATTTCAGTTGTGTGCTTCTTTACGTGTATCAGCATATATTATTACATCAGCGAAAATGAGCAAAAAGAATTTGAAGCAAGCGAACATGTCGGTATTTCTTTTTTTTCGTTAACTGTTTCTCTTTTGGCCATGACATCTGATTGTCAGAAGATGGAATATCAAGCGAGATAGTGGAGAGTGCAAAGGCAAAAATCGTGAGCAAAACTTTAATTAATTTAATTGAGATAACTTTGATTTCTCAGCTGAGCTCTTTAGTAAATGAACAGTTGCCAATAAAATATTTATTTAATGTGAGAAAATCGAAAAGATTGAAAATATAAATTAGGTGGAATTAAAAAAAAACGTAGGAATTTTTGGCAACTACTTAGTGTATAGTATTAAAATTCTTTGCTTCCCAATTTTTAATTTTTATGGCTGTCACAAATATTGTCCGACAACAATCGATAAAAATGTGAACTTTCTTTTAAATCTACTCTCGGACTAAACACTAATAAATACCTATCAACCAAACACCAAAATTAAATCAGTTTCTAATGGCTTGCATGTTTTTCAATCACTGCATAACATTTAGGAGCGATTTGAAAGTAAAACATATAACTTCAACGAAAAGAGAAAACAAAACCTCATAACAAGCAACACAAAAAACGTATCACATATAACAAGAACAAGAGTTGAATGATTGGTTGACGGCACCCGCAAACGTTATAAGGACCATGATTTACAGATATGCACCTGGGATGTCCGAACTTTCTACAGAGATGTCGCCTCTACCCAATTGGCGGATGTCCTTAACAAATCAAGACTGACATCGCCTTGATACTGAAATGCGAAGGACGGAATAGGAATGCACACGACGAAAGCTTTGAGACTTCTATAACAGCTGCCGTAAAAAATACACGAACTTGGATGTGGATTCATAGTCGGCAAGAGACTTCGCCATCTGGTCTTGCGTTTTAACCCTGTAAGAGACCGAATAGCCACTATTCGCATCAAGGCAAAATATTTTTACATCATTATGAGTGCCTGGAATTTTTTTTTTTTTTTTTGTAAATATTGAATCAGATCACATCCTAGATGCAGCCAAGGTACTCACGATTTAAGTA
>OZ035881.1:38728779-38760499 GCA_964034835.1 Muscina levida | reverse complement strand
TGCTGAATGTTACTGCGGCCTTTACGAGCATTGAGAAACAGTCGGCAGAAATTGTTCTTGCGATTAATGAGAACAAAACCAATTTTTTTGTGTCAACGAACAAAGAGTCTTTTCGTTTGGGACGCTGCGTGAATGTTGACAGCTATAACTTTGGAGTGGTAGATGATTTTGTCTACATTGGCTCCGCTGTAATCAAAAAAAATAATACCAGCTTTGAAATAAAGAGACGATTATTGATCGCAAATCTTTTTACTATGTGCTGAAATTGCTTAATGATAAAGCCCTCTCTCGACGGACAAAGATCCAACTCTACCAGACACTGATCTGACTTGTCTTGCTCTACAGCGCAGAATCCTGGGTAATAAGGTAGGCAGATTATCGTTAACTGCAACGGCTCGAAAACTCTTCGGCTATAAACTTGATGGGCTTGATGAACGGCTATAAACATGTTTCATTTGTGCTCATAGCTTTTGATACATCTCATTCTTATGTATCTGGAAATATTTTTGCATATGATACATAAATGACTTCTACTTCGCTTTGTGCTCTGATAAATTAAGAGAAACCAAAACAGTAAACCAACCAGGAAGCTAATGTGTTTTTGTGGAAATAATGTAGTCAATTTTTTTTTATTTTACAAATATTTATGTGTCTATACTTTGGCGGCAGGACAAAGTTAGTGTAGACAAATAGTTTTCCTATATTACAGTATTATAAAAGATAAATCATTTAGTAATTTAAAAATTCATCAATCAAGTAATTATTTCTCATACATTGGCAGTTGTGCTATAATATTTTGACAGCAACCAGTAACTTGTAACTTTTTGTTAAGCTAGCCACTCGTTGAATATATAAATAAATGCAACATTTCAACATTAAATCAACATATAAAAAAAATTATATATACGAACTCATTGAAATCAACAACAACATGTCCACATACTTTTAGGTATGTGTCATATAGGTAAATATAGATGTGGTGTCCTTTGTGTGTTTAATGTCTATACCCTGAGGGTAATTAATTCATAACACTTTCATTGGCCACTTGATAATTCGAATATTATATTACAAAAGCAAAAAAAAAAACATTATATACATGTATATAAATTATTATTCGACACTGTGATGATAAATGCCTTTAATTACTGGGACATATACGGAAAGTAAGCTGTACTGATTGTACCCTACCCCCTTCGTCGTTATGAGTGTAAATGTATTTCATATTCTGTTGCCTTTAACCTTAATATAAAGTAAATAATGAAAACAATCAGCAAAAAATATTTATGAAAAATATAACTAACAGCTATTTTAACACTTTTATTTATGGCACCAAAAAGAGGTTAAGAGGTTAAGGGGCAGAAGCGATTAATATTTGGTAAAGTTGAGTTATGGTTAACATATATGGGTTACTGGTATAAAGCTTTTAATTTATTATAGTATATTTTCAAACACTTTTTGATTAATCCCTAAGGGAATATGTAATAAAAATAATATAGAGCAAATTATAAACACCTCCCTGTTGAAAGAGGCAGATGAAAATAAAGAAAATTGCAGCGGATAAATTAAATGTAAAATGAAAACAGTTTTTTAAAGATACCAAAGATCACGGACGGGAAATAGATAAAAAAAATAATAGGCAACGATTACGTATCATTCGCACACACTCCTAACAATACTATTGCTAACGTTTTCTCACAAATTCAAACCATAGAGCTTATTCTGCGCCACCCTGTATTTTGGTAAGTATAGGACTTATATTCACTTTGTAATAACAGTTTTTGTATTCGTATTGTTCTTAAGCTAATGCGGCCTAAATTTCCAATGAAATTAAAATTGATTTTATTATCAATAATTTTTGACTTCTTCAGGGGATGTCGTCTATTTGAAAAATATTTTGTTTCAGTACATTTAATTTGTTTCACATATTAGAGACTTTTGAACTCGAAATTTTACATATATAATTAATTACATAATATTGAAAATATCAGAGTTTTATCAAACGTGTAACATAAATTAACGTGACACAATAAATACATAAATTATTAAAATAATCTGAGACACACACAGGTTTTTGTTTTCATTTATTCTAAAAACTTATGGTACCATTTGAAACATGAGAAAGGTTCAATGTGGCGTATGAGTTATATATATCAAAACAAACAAACAAACATCATTCATACGTATGTATAATATTTCCATACAAAATTTAATCTAAATGTCCTTTGTATTTAAACCAACTAAAAAAGCCATCAATCTATATTTTGTAGATATTTATGTATCTACAAAACTCAATATCGTTATTCACCAATACACTTATCTGGTAAAAATTTAATTTATTTCAGGCAATTTTTCTGTAATGTATAATCAGAGCTGTAAACTAATCATTACAATTTGTACTCATTACTGCTCAATTACAAATACAAGTACATCTAAAAAGGAATTGAAAGTTAACTACAATTCTAATTACATGAGGAATTGGAACTAAAAGTCTCAACTACACAGGTAATTGTACTTGAAAGTAATGATTCCTAATTACTTTTCAATTAGCTCAATTACTTTTTAATTACAAGGAATTGAAAGGAATTGACGGAATTGGGAGGAATTGGAAGGAATTTAGAGGAATTGCTGCAATTTGGAAAGGTCCGTTATGTTAAAATATATTGCTCCCACTCTCCTTTTCTCTTTGTGACGTCACACTGCTATGTTTACATACACTTCACATGTTATTTGATGACAGCTGATAGCAGCAATTCCTCTTAATTCCTTCCAATTCCTCCCAATTCCGTCAATTCCTTGTAATTAAAAAGTAATTGAGCTAATTGAAAAGTAATTAGGAATCATTACTTTCAAGTACAATTACCTGTGTAGTTGAGACTTTTAGTTCCAATTCCTCATGTAATTAGAATTGTAGTTAACTTTTAAATACTTTCGAACATGGTAGGTAATGATTACTTGTACTTGAGTTTACAGCTCTGTGTATAATTATTATATCTTTCAGCAGACTTTACATTCTACGGCAGTTTTGTTACAACAAAGTTTATATCTAAAATATTCCAAAAGATTTAAATTTCCAATCATTTTAACAACTTCTGTTCACATACATTCTCAAAATTCTTACATACACACATAAACTAAATGAGAAATGTTATTCTTTATTAAGACATAAATGAATGTGCAAATATTTATGTAACAATTTCAAATTCAACAAGATTTTTGTTTTTATTTACACAGTTTTCAAAATACGTAAACACAATATGTTGCACAAAGTAAACGAATAATTTAAATACACATCAAACAAAAAACTCTACCTGTGTAGGTTTCATTCTGATTGCAGACTAACACACAGGTATTTATGTGCATAGTTAGTTAGTAGACGGAGAGGTACGAATCGTATAGAAAGGAATAAAGCCTACAAATATACGAGGGTGTTTGCAGGGAGGCACATCTCGGACAATAGATGTAGTTGTTGTTAAAACAGAGAGGATACAATGAAAACGAAGTGATGTGAATGGTTAGGTGGAGGGCAGCATAATTCGAGTAAACCTTAACTGATTCTTATAAAAATTTAACACTATTAATATTTTCCAAAATGAGGTTATGAGATTGTAAATGGGGAACAATAGCCCTACCCATTTGTGTACCTTACATACAAAATTACGTATTCTTGTATAATTAAAACCAGTACAGAAATTTCAGTCAGGTGAACTGACTGATAAATACCATCGCCCAATATAAGATATTGTTTAAGTCGTGAGTTATTGAAATTAATCGATTTGTAATTAAAACCAGTTAGAAAGTTTCAGTAGGGTAACCCGACTTACATTTACCCTTACCCTCAGTAAAACAAATAATTTTCTTTTATATTGATATTATTACTCGATTTCGAAAGTGGGCGGAGAGGTACATTTGTATGGGAGGTACGAAAAGGGGTGTGTCTAGGCTTCCAGATTTATTCTCCATAACTTTATCCTGTTATAGCTTTACTAAATACAGAATTTGGGCACGATTGCGTTGGGTGTACTGATATTATTACTACATCCCTCAAGTGGGCGGAAAGGTACATTTGTATGTGAGGTACCATAAGGGGCGTGTCTAGACTTCCAATTTTTTCTCCAAAACTTTGTCCTGTTATAATATAACAAAGTACAGAATTTGGGCACGATCGTGTCTAGTGTATTGATATTATTACCCTATTCCTAAAGTGGGCGGAGTGGTACATTTGTATGGGAGGTACCAGAAGGGGCGTTTCTAGACTTCCAGATTTTTTCTCCAAAACTTTATCCTGCTTGAACTTTACCAAATACAGAATTTGGGCAGGATCGCGTTAGGTCTTTTAATAATATTAATAGATTTCTAAAGTAGGCGGTACCAGATGTGTATGGGAAGTACCAGATGGGGCGTGGATAGACTTCCAATTTTTTTCTCCAAAACTTTATCCCGTTATTGCTTTACTAAAAATAGAATTTGGGTACGATCACGTTTGATTTATTGATATTATTTCTCCATCTCCATAGTTGGCGGAAAAGTAGGTTTGTATGGGAGGTACCAGAAGGGGCGTGGCTAGGGTTTCAAAGTTTTTTCCAAAACTTTATCCTGTTATAGCTTTACTAAATACAGAATTTGGGGACGACCCCGTAGGGTGTATTGATATTATTACTCGATTTCTAAAGTGGGCGGAATGATGTATTTGTATGGTACCAGAAGGGGCGGGGCCATTTAGCCCATTTTCAATACCGTAAGTAGTTTTGAGAAAATAATAACTCGTGCAATCACCCCTAAGGGTGATGGTATAAAAAACTATGTAGACAAACTACTCTCCTTCTGGTAACTCCCATAAAATGACAGAATTCAACCTCATATTTTTACATACAACATTTTTTTGTAAGTACACTGAATTTAGTCAAATTTTGCGTCTAATATTCTTCTTCTTCTTAATTTGTCAGCAGCAACAGAAATTCATCTATCAGTAGCCGCACGTAGAAGAAAATTCCAAGCGCCTCGGTCTTTTGCGCTCCGAAGATAGCACTGTGCAACAACCAAAATCGGAATGGGATGAAACCAAATGCAAATTAAAGTTGGGATTATGTATAACAAAACCCTCAAAGGATTTCTTAAGTTTAGTTCGAGATTTTTTGTACACGCATTTGAAGTTGATGATTTCTAAATGCAGGCTAACAAGAATCATTAAAAATGTCATAAAATAATGCTATTTATCCCGGAAAGTTGTGGTATCTTACTGTTTTTGGGGTCAGGAATCCATTTTTGACATTTATTTTTATTTTTAAGCGCCGACAGAGGTCGCTTTTGTAAATTTTTTTGGTTTAGATTGAATTTTTTGTCTTTCCACACGATTACAGCCGTAGATTAAGAGCTATCGAACTCAAATTTGGTATGCGAGCTTCTATCCATCAAGCGGATATTGGGTTCTAAGATGGTCATTATCGAACGAAACCTACTCTTACCTCCCATACAAATATTACCTTTTTTGGGGTCTGTCCCTGCGATCAAAGTCGTAAATTAAGAGCTATCGAGCTGAAATTTGGTATGCGAGCTTCTATCCTCTTAGCGGAGATTAAGTTCTAAGATGGGCGTGATCGGACAAAAACTACTCCCACCTCCTATACAAAATAACCCTTTTTGGGGATGTCCGTCTGTTTTTCCTATCTATTACAACCGTAGATTAAGAGCTATCGACCTGAAATTTGGTATGCAAGCTTCTAACCTCTTAGGAAAAGTTAAGTTTTAAGAAGAGCAAGATCAGACAAAAACTCCTCAAACCCCAAAATATGGGAAGTTTGCATTGGAGGTAGGAGACGTTTTTGTCCGATCATGCTCATCTTAGAACTTCACTTTCTCTAAGAGGTTAGAAGCTTACATACCAAATTTCAGCTCTATAGCTCTTAATCTACGGTTGTAATATCGAGGAAAAAGTGACGGACATCCCCAAAAAGGGTTATTTTGTATGGGAAGTGGGAGCAGTTTTTGTCCGATCACGCCCATCTTAGATCTTAATATTCGCTTAGAGGATAGAAGCTCGCATACCAAATTTCAGCTCGATAGCTCTTAATTTCCGACTTTGATCGCAGGAACAGACCCCAAAAAAGGTAAAATTTGTATGGGAGGTGCGAGTAGGTATCGTTCGTAAATGACCATATTAGAACCCAATCTCCACTTGGTGGATAGAAGCTCGCATACCAAATTTCAGCTCGATAGCTCTTAATCTACGGCTGTAATCGTGTGGAAAGACAAAAACTTCAATCTAAACAAAAAAATTTACGAAAGCGCCCTCTGGCGGCGCTTAAAGATACAAATAAATGTTCAAAATGGATTCCTGGGCCCCAAAAACAGTAAGATACCACAACTTTCCGGGATAAATAGCATTATTTTATGGCATTTTTAATGAATTTTTCTTGTTAGCCAGCGTTCAAAAATTACCAATTTCAAATGCGTGTAAAAAAAAATTTCGCACTAAACATAAGAAATCCCTTGAGGGTTTTGTTATACATAATGTCAACTATCCTTTCCTTTTGGTTTCATCCCATTCCGATTCCAAAAGTTCAATTTTGTGTCACAGTGTAGTTAGTCACATCAAGTGTAGATAACAGCTCTTTCACATGGTCCATCCAACGAAATTTTGGTCGCCCCTTCCTGTGCCGCCCATAGAGTTTATTGACGAAATCCTTTCGATCTGAAACATTTTCATCCATTTGTACAACGGGTCCAAGTCAACGCATTCGGTCTATTTCATCGCGCCTGACTACGTCGATATCGTTGTGCAGCTCATACAGCCTGTGGTCTATTCGACAATCCTCGCCGTTAACGATATTTTGCGAAATATTTTTCTCTCGAAGACTCCCAGAGTTGATTGATCCGCTTGTGTCACTACCCAGGATTCTGCTCTGTAGAGAAAGACAGGTAGGATCAGAGTCTGGTAGAGTTGGATATTTGTTCTTCGAGAGAGCGCTTTGTCATTAAATTACATGCTTAGCCCATGGTAGCAGCAGTTTGCGTTCAATACTCGTCTTTTGATTTCCAGCCTGACGTCATTATTTTTGTTAATGACGGAGACAAGGTTGACAACATCATCGATCACTTCAAAGTTATAGTTATCAGACGAGTGGACTCTTTGTTAGTTCAAACCAATAACTTGGTTTTGTCCATATTTATCACCAGACTCACTTCCGCCGACTGCTTTTTAATGCTCGATGAACAGATGGTAGGTGTGGATCTGAAATTCTTGGGTCTTCTCCAGGATTTGTCGTACTGTAAATATCTGGTCGGTGGTGGATTTACCAGGTCTAAAGCCCCACTGACAAGGTCCAATCAGGTTCGCCAGAATGGGCTTAAGTTTTTCACATAAAACGATAGATAGGACCTTGTATGCGATGGGTAAAAGGCTAATCCCGCGATAGTTGGTACATACACTTGGATCGCCTTTTTTAAGCACAGGACCTAGGACACTCAGATTCCAATTATCGGGTATGCGTTCCTTAAGCCAAATCGTGTTTATGTGCTGGTGCATACATGTCATCGCCGCCGGCTTCAAAAAGCTCTGCCGACAGTAATTGGCTCCCGCAGCTTTATTATTTTAAAGCCTTCAGATCGCCGCAGACACTACTCCATCGTCGGTGATTGGCGTGATTTCGTAACGTATGCTGCCTCCGGGAACGACAAGAGACCGAAAGTGTTTCCTCCATATTTGCAGCACACTCTGAGTGTCCGTGACAACATTTCCGTCTCTGTCCCTACAGGTGGGGATCTCTGTTCCAAAATCCTTGCTTTTGACCCATTGGTAGAACTTTCGGGACCCCCCTCTATCCCTGTAGTTTTCGATATCCTGGCTCTCTCTTTTATCCACAGACGCTTTTTCCGCCCGAACAGGCGTTTCATCTCCCTCCTTTTCTGATTATAACGCTCCGTCACCGCACGCGTCGGCATTGGCTGCAGTTTTGCCTTGTATGTAGCATCCATTTCCTCAGGCATTTCCCGACATTCATCATCGTACCAGGGCTTGTCTGAGCGTGGTTTTTCATAACCCAATACGGTCGTTGCGGCAGTGGTCGTAGAATTCGCAATATGCTGCCACTGTTTGTCAGGAAAATCAGAACTAGGGAGGTTTGGTTGGAGTAATTAAGAGAGTTGGTTGGATTAGGCATTGGCTATCTCGGTGGTATGCAGCTTTGTGATGTCTAGCTTCCTTTGCGTTTGATTACGAGTGGTTTTATCACTACTGAATGGTGTGCGTACCTTGTGGTTCCACTCACAACCATGTTTCTTGCCGACGCGAAACTAACCAGTCTGAATCCATTAACGGAAGTGTTGATGTGTAGACTGAATTTTCCGACTGCTGAACCAAGAGCATCTTTCCTTCCTATTTTAGCGTTAAAATCTCTCAATTTTAATGTCATGTGCATGGCAGTGGTCATATATCTCCTCCATGCGCTCGTAGAATTCATCTTTAATATCATCGTCTTTGTCCTCCGTCGGGGCGTACAAATCAGCGTAATGTAAAAATATTTCGCACGGATGCGAATAGTGGCTATTCGGTTACTTAAAGGGTTAAACCGCGCGACCAGGTATCGAAATCTCTTGCCGACTATGAAACCTCATCCAAATTCGTGTCTTTTGCATTGCAGCTGTAAAAGATGTCACAGTTTTTTCGTCGTGTGCATCTCTGTCCCGTCCAACGCATTTCCTGTATGGCGGTGATGTCAGCCATGTATTTGTCGAGGACATCCGCCAATTGGATATGGATTTCAGATATTCCAGTTACAAAACTTAAATCATGGTTCCTTGCATAGGTCGTCAAAATTTTCTTTGTATTTTAATAATATTTTTTTCATTTAAGGAGAGTGGCTTATTAATCCAACGCTCTGATCCCTGAAATCGTCTCCCTAGTTCTATATGCATATCTTTTTTGAAAGTACACTGAATTTAGTCAAATTTTGCACAAGGTAAGGGTTTGCAGAACGTTGGCTTACGAAAAACTAGTACGGAAATTTCAAAATGACTAAATAAAAATACATAATTTCACCACGATCACGTTGGATGTATTGATATTTTTTACTCGATTTCTAAAGTGGGCGGAATGGAACTGGAAGTCTTGCCGCGGCCCTTCTGCTATCTATGTACCTCTCCGCCCACTTTAGAAATCGAGTAATAATATCAATATAATAGAAAATTTTATATCTTACTGAGGATGAGGGTATATATAAGTGGGGTTGCCCGACTGAAACTTTTTCTACTGGTTGAATACGGTTTTTTTACGTTTGTTAATCGGGTTTTCAAAAAAAGGGTAACCATTATTAATATATATTTATTTATAGGTTGATTTACTTAGGAAGAATCTCCACAGAACATTGCCAGAATAGTTCTGGGGAAATCGACATATAGATAGTTGTTTAAGCTTATAAGATATTCTTTGGGCAAATCTTAATGGATTCCTTCATTGAGACTTCCTTAATCAAAAAGAAAATTTGTTTGATAATATAAACACATTTTTCTGAAACAGTATATTACTGAGTAATTTCGTATTGCGACTCTCTACTAACTGTAAAACAAGCTGTAACACGTACAATACGATAACACCGAAATATTGCAACATTTTTCAATATTGCATTCATTGCCTATCTATCCTATCTCTTGGTATGTCGACCTTTACAAATAATAACCATTCGTTGACAGTCTTCCTATAAAGTTGTGATGCATAATCGTGCTACAGCCTCCATATTCCTATTAAGATATTTTCCCATTTACTGTGAACCTAAAATTTCCACTTCGTGTGCCACCCATTTAGATTAGCATATAGATTATCATATAATCACAATCAATATTGTTATCATACAGTTTCATGATAATTTGTCAATATTAATCCTCTTCCATTTCATTTAATTTACAAATTTATTCATCAAAGTCTCTAAATCGAATCACATTTGTAATGCAGACATATTAATGTAAGCGACTTTTCGGCTTTATCGAGGCATATGAGAAGATATTATTTCAATAAGAACCAAAGTTATGAACTGAATGAATATAAAAGCACATGCCTTATATACTCCTGTACACATGATGTAACGTGCACAAACAATGAACAGCTTTATAAGATTGGGGAAAATTTATATGTAAATTGTAACCTTATGTTTGTTGGTTGGCAAAGTATTTAACCATTTATATGGAAATTTACAACAACATTATCAATGTTAATAGCAGCTGAAATTACAAGGACGAAAAGAAGGCGAAGAGAAAATGCAGAGGAAGGAATTTTCATATAGTGCATTGGTGTACTGAGAAATACCCTACATGAAGGAATTGTAAGCTTAAGAAATACAATTCTGAATTACTGCACAATTTATGGAGGGTTAACAATATTTCTCACAACTTAGTATTAACTATTAAATAAAGCATCAACTAGACGGACTCGCTACATCAAAGGTTATGCAAATAAAGATTATCCAATATATAAAATTATTTTTGTCCAGTTAATTAAGAATACAAAACATAAGCCGACCGGAGAGGGCTCTGTCATTGAATCGCTTGCTTAGTCCGTAGTAGCATTTATTTGCAAGAAGGATTCTTCTCCGGATTTCTAGGCTGACATTATTTTCTTTGTTGATGGCGGAGCCTAGGTAGACAAAATTATCTACCACCTCGAAATTATAGTTGTCAACGTTCACGCAGTTTCCCAAACGAGTAGATTCTTTGTTCGTTGAAACTAATAACTTCGTTTTGTCCTCGTTCACCGTTAGGCCCATTTTCACTGATTCCTTCTGTATACCTGAGAAGGCTGCAGTCACATCCCGCAGTTTTCGACCGATGATGTCTACGTCATCAGCGTACGCGAGTAGCATGTGGCTTTTGTTGAATATAGTGCCACTCGTGTTTACTGCAGCTTTTCTCATTATCATCTCCATCACAATGTTGAAGAGATCGCACGATAGGCCGTCGCCTTGTTTTAGGCCTCGTCTGGTATAGAAAGGCTCCGTAAGGTCCTTGCCAATCTTCACTGAAGACTTCGTGTCAGCCAGCGTCATTCCGCAAAGACGTATCGGATTCGCTGGAATACCAAACTCAGCCATGGCTTCAAGTAATTTCTGCCGTATCGGGCAGTCGAAGGCAGCTTTATAGTCGACAAAAAGATGGTACGTGGCGATCTGTTTCTCTTGGGTCTTTTCCAGGATTTGCCGAAGTGTGAAAATCTGGTCAGTTGTTGATTTTCCACGTCTAAAGCCACACTGATAAGGCCCGATCAGGTTGGATAACACTGGCTTTAGTCTTTCACATAGCACACTCGACAGGACCTTATATGCGATGGGTAAAAGGCTGATCCCGCGGTAGTTGGAGCACACACTTGGATCACCTTTTTTCAGCACAGGACATAATACGCTTACATTCCAATCGTCGGGCATGCACTCTTTAAGCCAAACCGTGCGCAGGCCGTCTTCAGCCGCGATATTGCAATTCTTACCTCGGCTTGACTTGGTGGTGGGCAATCTAAGCCGTCGTCGACAATTGGCGTGATAACTTCACGTGCGCTGCCTTCTGGAACCAGCAGTTTCTGGAAGTGTTCTCTCCATATGTGCAGCACACTTTGCGTATCCGTGACCAGATTTCCATCACTGTCCTTAAAGTTGGGGAGGCCATTACCGTATCCATTTGCTCTTACTTTCTGGCCTCACCTCTATCCCTGTATCGCCCTATATCCTCGTTCTCCCGTTCCTTCATCTGACGTTTTTTTTTGCCTAAATAGCTGTCTCGCCCGTTTTGCTTTCCCCTTATGCCGTTCCCTAACAGCAGGGGTTACAATTGGCTGTAGCGTTGCCCTATTAGCAGCATCCTGTTCCTCAGACGCTATGCGACATTCTTCATCGTACCAGGATTCGTCTGAGCCCCGGTTTTTTATATCCTAGCACGGTTGTTGCGGCGGTTGCCATTGAATGCGCCATATGCTGCCACTGTGTATCGGGAACGTCAGAAGTAGAGGCGTTGTGTCGTAAAAGTTGGGAGAGCTGGTTGGAGTAGGCAGTAGCTATCTCTGGGGTTTGCAGCTTCGCGATGTCAAGCTTTCTTTGTGTTTGGTTACGTGCGTTTTTCGCTCTGCTCAATCTTGTGCGCACCTTGGCTGCAACCAGGTAATGATCCGAGCCAATATTAGCACCACGGATCACACGCACGTCCATGACACTAGATGCGTGCCTGCCATCAATTACCACATGATCAATTTGATTTTTGGTGTTTTGATCGGGGGATAGCCAAGTTGCCTTGTGGATATCTTTGTGCTGGAATCTGGTTCCACTCACTACCATGTTCCTTCCCGCTGCGAAGCTTACCAGCCTAAACCCGTTGGCTGACGTGCCGGTATGCAGGCTGAATTTACCGATGGATGGACCAAGAACATCTTCCCTTCCTATTTTTGCATTAAAATCTTCCAGAACAATTTTAATGTCGTGGCCAGGGCAGCGGTCGTATGTTTCCTCTAGGCGCTCGTAAAATGCATCTTTAACCTCATCGTCTTTTTCTTCCGTCGGGGCGTGTACACAAATCAGCGTGATGTAAAAATATTTCGCCCGGATGCGAATGGTGGCTATTCGGTCACTTACTGGGTTAAACCGCGAGAGCAGGTGTCCAAGTCTCTTGCCGACTATGAAACCACATCCAAATTCGTGTCTTTCTGCATGGCAGCTGTAAAAGATGTCACAGTTCTTTCGTCGTGTGCATCCCTGTCCCGTCCATCTCATTTCCTGTATGGCGGTGATGTCAGCCTTGTATTTGTCAAAGACATCCGCCAGTTGGATAGAGGCACCATCTCTGTAAAGAGTTCGGACATTCCAGGTGCATATCCTTAAATCATGGTCCTTATATCGTTTGCGGGGGGTCGTCAACATTTAAGGGGGTTCTTGTTTTATTTATTCTCCGTGTTTTCACCGCTCCCGATCCTAATTTCTTGGGGCTGCCAAAGCCACTAGGAGAGCCTGTGTTGAGCTTCAGTAACTTCTGTTACCTACTTCCTAAGACGCATCGGTGGTAGCATGCCGATTAGGTAACTCAACGTTTCGCCTTTTAACTTTAGCTAACTTCTAAGCGGTTGCTTTAAAGTCATTGCCCAGGGAATACTTGGTCTAAGACGGGAAGTAGTTAGCTGCTTGGACAGTGCCGCAAAGGAATCCATTCTGGTCACTCTCAAGTGAGTGACAATCAGTAACTTTCAGCCACTGGGCAAAGTCCCATTGGTATTCGAAATTGGCATTCTTGAAAAAACCGGCATATGATTTCAAAAAAAAAAAACATGTTAGACGATTTTGGTTTCTAGTTGTAAAATTATTTTGAGATTTTCTGATTTCAGTTATCAGACCGCTTTCACTTGGACCACTTTTGGAGGTCACTAAGCAGATCACAACATCCGACATTGACGGTTCTATGGGCAATGCCATCTGTTTTGTGGTACCACCGATGCGTCTTAGCGAATAGGTAACAGAAGTTACTTAAACAAACGCTTTCTTAGTGAATTTGGTAGCCTCAAGAAGAGCGGTGACCTAATTAACCACACTACTAAAATAAAAAATCCATATGAAACCCCGAAGAAATGAAAAAAAAAACCAGAAAACCCCGAATGTATACGACCTCCGCAAACGGTATAAGGAGCATGATTTAAGGATATTTACCTGCAATGTTCGGACTCCCTACAGAGATGGTTCCTCTATCCAATTGGCGGATGTCCTCGACAAACAGCTTAAAACGCAATCGGCGATGAGCTAGCTACGAACATTCACCAGCTCATAAACTTGATTTGGCTAATAGAATGCATTGGCGATAATTGGAAGCTGATGTTATATGACCGGCCGTGGCATAGTGGTTAGAACACGCGACTACCATGCGGGAGATCGCAGGTTCAAACCTAGCTCCAGCCATCTTAAAAAAAATACAAAATTTTCTTTCATTGTCGACTCCCCTCGAATGTTGTTGACAGCAACTTCGCAGTATTAAGTGTCTAGTAAGAGCTTCTCAAACAGTGACGTTCGCTTTTTAGTGTGCTACCTGAAAGCCCGTCCTAGCAAACCTGATAGGAACTTTTGAGTGTGGCTATAGACCTAGTAACTGGAAATCAAGAAACTAGTATTGATTGCAAACCGCTTCTACTATGCGCTGATCCAGCAATTTAATGACACTGCGGTCTCTCCACGACCAAAGATTCAACTCTACCAGACACTGATCCTACGTATATTGCTCTACAGCGCAGAATCAAATATTTGGACGCGTCATTGTTGACGGCGAATACCGTCCTCTAATGAACCATGAATTGTGTGAGGTGTATAACGATATGGACGTATAACTGTTATCTAAGCGTGGTGTGCCGAACTATCGAACGAGTGCAAAAGACGGAGCTTTGGGATTCTTATATACGTGCGAAAAAGTCTTTCTTGAGTTATAAATAGTGTAACTGACACGATTTTAGTTTATATAATTGTGTTCGAGTAAGTTGGGTTACAAATTTGACTAAAAATTAAACACTTTTTCCTTTTATTTGAAAAGAGCTTTGCTGAACCAAGTTTTTGATCGACAAACTGATCCAATTGCGTTTTGCAGGCTTTTACGAAATTTAAATTTACACCATAACCAGTAAGAAAGTTTCAGTCGGGTAACCCGACTTACATATACCATCACCCTCAGTAAAACAAAAAAATTTCAGTTACATTGATATTACTACTCGATTTCTAAAGTGGGCGGAGTGGTACATTTGTATGGGAGGTACCAGAAGGGGCGTGTCTAGACTTCCAGATTTTTTCTCCAAACCTTTATCCTGCTTGAACTTTAATAAATACAAAATTTGGGCACGATCGCGTTAGTTCTATTAATAATATTAATCGATTTCCAGTTTTATTCTCAAAAACTGTATCCTGCTATAGATTTACCAAATAAAGAATAAGGGTACGATCGCCTTGGATTTATTGATATTACTACTCCATATCTAAAGTGGGCGGAAAAGTACATTTGTATGGGAGGTATCAGAAGGGGCGTGGCTAGACTTCCAATTTTTTTTTCCAAAACTTTATCCTGTTATAACTTAACAAAATGCATAATTTGGGCACGATCGTGTTGAGTGTATTGATATTACAACTCCATCTCTAAAATAGGCGGAGTTGTACATTTGTATGGGAGGTACCAGAAGGGGCGTGGGTAGACTTTACATTTTTTCTCCGAAACTTTATCCTGTTATATAATTACTAAATATAGAATTTGGGAATGATTGAGTTCGATGTATTGATATTACTCGATTTGTAAAGTGGGCGGAATTGTACATTTGTATGGAAGGTACCAGAAGGGGCGTGGCCATGTAGCCCATTTTCACTACCGTAAGTAGTTTTGGGGAAATATTAACTCGTGCAAAATTTGAAAATATTTGGTTGTGTCTTTCGAAAGTTATCGTGCGAACCAGCCGGACAGACAGACGGACAGACAGACAGACAGACGGACAGACAGACAGACAGACAGACAGACAGACAGACAGACAGACAGACAGACAGACAGACAGACAGACAGACAGACAGACAGACAGACAGACAGACAGACAGACAGACGGACAGACAGACAGACAGACGGACATGGCTCAAACGACTTAAAAAGTCATGAATCTAATATGGTTCAAAGAAACCTAGGTTCTAAAGTCACTCCTTCTATGTGTTACACTTTTGGGTCGTATCAAATGATATATACCCTCATCCCTAAGGGTGATGGTATAAAAAGAGTTCTGAAGAGATCGAAACATCTGAAGGTGCAAGGCGAATGCGTCAAAATTTTCCAGCCAAGCTCTCTCTCACTCTCGGTTTTTGCCGGGTCCTCAAAGATGTGTGTGGTCTGACAGTGTCATGATAAAACACAACACCTTTTATAATGGTTGGTTAAATTTTAAGGGCCGATGTTGATTTTGAATGAAACACAAATTATTTAGGAAATTATTGTCATTTATTTTAATTATGAGAATATTGGTATGGTTCCATTACGTATGGAACTAAATATCGGCCAAATGGTCACCGCGACCTTTTGCTTCCAAATAACCCCAAAGAAAGAACTTCAACTATATCAAATCACATGACCTTGGAGGCCAATTGACATCACCACCACGTGAGATAACACGGCCATGGTTCAAATTGAGTTAGTCTGAAATTGAGAAATGTCAAATGAAATGCAGAAAAGAACATTCAACATCGGACCTTACAACTAAATCACCCGTTATTTATTATTTCTTTCCGTTTTAATTAAATTGCTGAATTTGATATATCACATTTTCGAGCCATCTACCGCCAACTTTTAACCTTACATTTTCGAACAGCATTATATTACGTGAAAGGGTGAAAATTCCATATTGAAAGTTCTGATAGAATTGAAAAACGACAACCGAAATTGAAGAATTTAGAAAAAAATTTAGTTGGCGATTAATTATCGTTTCAGCACCAAGCTATGTAAGAAGTTTTATGCGTTAGATATTCTGTCAAATGATTGATCTTGGTCCCAAACATTTTCCTTACCTTATACTTACGCGTTTGACTTGTTTATCATTGCCACATATTGCCTTACAATTCTGTAGCTGAAGCACAAATATTAAAGTAGTCACAATTATGCAAAATATAATGCCCTTATTAAAATTCAAACATAAATCCTGCAACTATATACACATTTACCTCAAAGGCACATCTCAACGTATGTATGTATATCCTTTGTATACACGTACTCATACAACACAGAGAAATTAAGCGATTCATTATGCGATATTATTATTTAAAAAATATGAAAATATGCTCAAATAAACCTTTTCCATTTCACCGCCAATCCGTTGAAGCCTGAAGCTTTTGCAAACATGACTGTAATGCGGCTGTAACTGGAGCTGAATATGGAATATAGCTCTTCATCTTTTGTGCAAATATTTATTTAACTTCAGCTATAGACACAGAAATAAACGAAAGCAGACGCAGGGAGATAAACTGCCAATTGGGCAAACAAGTATATAGTCTAGAGAGAAGAGGTTTACTTTATAAGCTTCTGGCTGAATGTTGTATGCCACCTTGCGTCTTTGTATATGTGTACATGCGAACATGTATTTAAGCAGAAAAATAATGTTCTTTTTATGTGCGAGTAATTTGCTTTCATGAATCGCTCTTGTAATTGGTATAATGCTTATGGAAATTTGTTAAGCATTTTGGCAGTAACCACCCAATCGGAATGACAATGTTGGTAGTAGTGACAGTGGGACAGTATTTTTGTATTTAGTGTTGACATTTGGAAAGTATATTAATTAGTGAAGCCGACAATTATAAATTAATTTAAATACAATTTGTATTTAATAATCTTAGGAAGGTCTATCATCTAGTTATTCCTCTCCACATGCCACATTTTTTACTACAAGGAGAATTTCCTCACGACTCAATTTGGTACTTATATGATGGCAGCGTTTTAATATTAAATTTTAAAATTACACAGTGCAACACATAAATTGGTGCCACCTTCGTAGCCAGCTATTTTTGAAGTATATACCGGAACTAAAAAAATCCCCAAAGGATTTCGCCCCATCACTTCGAAAATTTTTTTTTATGGATTCCCCAATATTCTCACCCCAACACGATTTTTTGAAAAAAAAAAGAACATTTTAACGGAGTCCATATTTCATAAACCGTTCGGAATTTTTTCTTTTTGTCTTCGACAAAGTTGTAGATCTAAACCAGAGCAAAAAATGCCTTAAATTGACCGACCCAAAAAATTGCATCCAGTGCCAGAAAATTGCAAAAATTTGGGAAAAAATTCTATTTTTTCATGATGTTTGCACCATAAAATTTATTACGTTGTACTACGTGGCGTATGATTTACGTCGAATATTACACTGTAAGACAAATTTAAACTTTTGACCTCACCCATGATCAAACTGACCAGATTCTGAAAATATAGCTAAAATAAAAATATACGTATCTCCCAGTTTTTCTAGATCAGCTCATTTAACTTTTTTACGAGCAATTCAATTTTAGGAGCGAAGGTCCCATACAACGACTTGAAAGTGACTTCTTCCTCTTCGCAGAACTCTGCGAGTTGTTAACAGATTTCGATGAATCTTTTTTATTGTTTTTCAAAAGTCCAGGAGCGGGTTCTGCGAAGCCAAAATTTAAAATTTGTCACAAATTTAATTTGTCAACACATTTTGCTAGTCAGAACCATCTCTAAGCCATTTGAAAAACATTTAAAAAAAATTTGTGACAATTTTAATTTTTTGACAATTTGTGACAATTTTAATTTTTGACAAATTATAAATTTGGACCTTGTTAGAATCCGCTCCTGGCCATTTGAAACATATTTAAAAAAAATTCATCAAAATCTGTTGACAATTTGTTTGTGACAATAATTATTTGAAATTTTAAATTTGTTTTGGTCAGAACCACATCCAGGCCATTTGAAATACATTAAAAAAAATTCGTCATAATCTGTTAACAACTCTCTGAGTCCTGCGAACAGGAGGAAGTCACTTTGGAGTCGTTGTATGAGAGCTTTGCTCTGAAAATTGAATTGCTCGTAAAAAACTTAAATGAGCTGATCTAGAAAAACTGGGAGATACGTATATTTTTATTTTAGCTATATTTTCAGAATCTGGTCAGTTTGATCATGGGTGAGGTCAAAAGTTTAAATTTGTCTTACAGTGTAATATTCGACGTAAATCATACGCCACGTAGTACAACGTAATAAATTTTATGGTGCAAACATCATGAAAAAATAGAATTTTTTCCCAAATTTTTGCAATTTTCTTGCACTGGATGCAATTTTTTTTGGTCGGTCTATTTTTTGCTCTGGTTTAGATCTCCAACTTTACCGAAGACAAAAAGAAAAAATTCCGAACGCTTTATGAAATACGGACTCCGTTTAAATGTTCCTTTTTTTCAAAAAATAGTTTAGGGGTGAAATTATGGGGGTATCCATAAAAAAAAATTTCAATGTGATGGGGCCAAGTCCTTTGGGGATTTTTTTAGTTTCGGTATATACTTCAAAAATAGCTGGGTACGAAGGTGGCACCAGACGATGACCTTAGAAATGTTGCACTGTGTTATTTGAGTTATACATTTATTTGTAGAATATAAAACTGATTATCTTCAATGTACCAATTTAGGAGTTGAAATAGTTATAAGTTTTCCACAATTACAAAAAATAAAAAGTAACTTAGGAACCCCATTAAAATAATTGGAAGGACCAGGTTTTGGTACAGTTGGATTTTTTTAAAAAAAAAAGGGCTTTGTCAATAAAAAGCTGGCATAACGCATAGTAACAGCGGTTTGGGTTTAAAACTTCCCTCGTGATTTCCAGGCTGACATAATCATTTCCGATTACGGCTGACCCATGTAAATCATCTTCTACACTTGAAACTTGTAGTTGGCAACGTTCACACTGCATCAAAAAAATAGACTCTTTGTTAGTTATAATACAAAATTGATTTTGTCCTTGTTTATCGCCAGTTTTACTCATGCTGAATACCTCTCAATGCTTGAAAAGACCGCAGTAACATCAAGGAACTCTCGGCAATGATAGAGCTGCATACCACATTAAATATAGTACCAGTCGTGTTTACTACATCTATCCTCACTATCACAAATCACATTACAGAGAATCGTCTCGCTTAGTATATAACGGCTCTATCAGATTTTTGTCAATTTTCACTTGAGACTTCATCTCAGTTAGTGTCATTCCGCAAAATCGTATTAGCTTCACAGGGATACCAATCTCAGACATGGCATCTAATAATTTCGAGCACAGCGAGAAGATGTTATGTGTCGATCTATATTTCTTGAGTCATACCCAGGATTTGTGGTAGTGTGGATATACCTGGTCCAAAGCTACACTAGAATGTACCAAAAAGGTGTGAAGATTTATTTAAAACACTGGACAGGATCTTGTTTGCGATATGTGAAAAGCAGATTCCACGATATTTTGTACACAATGTTGGATCATCTTTCCTAGCACAGAACATGGATCCGACTTTCGGGTATCCATTCGTGTAGCCAAATAGTGTTAATAAGCTTGTGCGTGAACGTTTGTAGCTTAACGTCGCCTTAAAAGGGTAGGCCGGCAGAGCATCGATACCCGCAGCATTATTTGTAATACTGACCTCGTTTTTGCTCTGTGGTCAGCAAGCTACTCCGTTGTGTGCTACTTTTGGGAAAGAGATACTATTTGCTGAAATGTGTCTCCATGTTTGCAGCACGCTCTTAATATCCGTTACCATATTTTTACTTATGAGTCTTTATAAGTGCAACACGTTCCAAAAAGGAGTCAACTTTTCAATGTATTCGCAGAAATAATATGTTTTTTTTATTTGCATGCTATATTATGCCACTGTTCAATGTCTGTTATAGTAGAGTTTTTTTTAGTGACGTGGGGCATTTTGCCCAAAGTAAAATAACAATTTTCAATAGAGGTTCGGTAAGCGCAACAATCTCGGTAACTGCAACCGGCTTGGGCTGCTATCGGTTGCGAAAATCGACCTCTTACTGTAATTAAGTAATTGGACCGTAAATGGGCATAATTGCGCCACCCCTTCTGGTAGCTCCCATACATTATACATACATAACTTTCAAACGGACAACTGGACGATAGTTGTCTTTGGTTAGTTAAATTAACTTTTAAAAGTAGACAAACCCTCAAAAAAAGCGAAACCTTTGTTAGGCCCTTTCTGGTACATCCCAGAGAATTGCCCTGAAAAAACTTAACTTCCCTTTACACCCCATAAATGAGGTGAGAAGCATCCCATCTTCTCGCGTTGTTGTGAATTAACACGCTTTCTATTTTAGGTTCACAACAAACGGCACCGACTTGGTTATCAACGAATGCAAACGTCACTTTTAGAGAAGCTTTTACTAAAAATATCAATTTACTCGACACGACACTGGAATTTGCTGTCGACAACGTAGATGGGGCCGGCAAAGTCGCGTGTTCTAACCACTATTCGACGGCCGGAAAAATACATAAATGTTGGCTGTAATACACAGCGGTCCTGAACTGGTTTGAGGTTTACCTAAAATGACGACGCTGTGCATATGGCCGTTAGTATGGATCGAAAAAAAGTTTATTAAAGACAATCGAAAAACAATTTCAAAACAAGGACTAAGGCAGCAATAACTCAAAATTATCTATAAGTAGCAGCACGATGAAAAGTATCTCAAGCACTTCGGCCTTTTGCACTACGTAAATTGTTCGCCATACCGAGCTTAGATAACAGCTGTTTCACCTGGTCCTGGTTCAGGCCGAAATAGCGACCATTAGAATAGCCGTAGACAAAATTCAGTATCGTGGCATATTGGGCGGCAATTTTTATATTCTTGCTGAAAGTAAAGCGGCTAACAGATCCCTGGAGAACTTGTACACGTTCGAGAATGCTGGTCGTCTCTTAAGGAGATAGCGAAACATTCGACGGTTACCTTTACATGGGTTCCAGGACATGCGGACATATATGGTATCCAAAGAGCCAATACATTTTAACGGTTTCATTGGGGTCCCTCCCATAAGGGGGAAAGTGCTAATTGCGTGGAAACTGAACCTCATTGCAAAGGAGAGATGGGTGAGAGAACCCACTTGCACGGCAACCAAACAAATTTGGCCTACAATGGATATATAGAGAACATGATTTGTGCTGAACCTGTCCAGAGTCCACCTGAGGTACATCATAGCTGAAATAACCAGTCACTGGCCGGTTGGTAAACACTCTACAGCGATTTTTGATGAAGCTGCAATGATGAGCAAGAAGAGAAGACCACGGAGCGTATTCTATATCACTGCCCTGCTTTTGGTGACCTGAGCTATGAAAAGCTTTGTCATCGGACACTTCTGGACAATTTGCAGAACTTCCATGGTCTCATCAGAGCAACGAAATGGCTTGATAGCGACGTTGACTGAACAAAAGAGGAATATTTTGGTTTAAAAAATGGTTTTACAACAGAACTCATACTAGAACCCATGTGAGTCGTGTTGACCGTGGCTGTCGAATTAACCTATCCTATCATATCACCTCAAAGTTATAATTGTCAATGTTCACGCAGCGTCCCAAACGAGTGCACTCTTAGTTCGTTGAAACAAATTACTTGATTTGTTCTCATTAATCACAAGACCTATTTTCGGCGACTGTTTCTCAATGCTCATAAAGACCGCAGTAATATCCAACAGGACATGGCCAATGATAAGCGGTATACGCGAGCAGCATGGTTAAAGATGGTGTCAGTCGTGTTTACTGCAGTTTTCCTTATGATTTGATTCCATTTTGTTGTTAAGGAGATCAGCCCGTGTCGATGATCCGTGTTTTGATCGGGGGATATCCAGGTTGGCTTGTGTATATACTTATGCGGGTATCTGGTTCCACTCACTACCATGTTTCTTACCAACGCGAAGCTAACAAGTCTTAATCCGTTATCGGAGGTGTTGTTGTGCAAACAGAATTTTCCGACGACTGAACTAAGAGCAAGAAAGATGCTATTTTAGTATTAAAATCTCCTGCGACAGGGCAGTGATTATATAATTCCTAAAGACGCTCATAGAATGCATCTTTAATGTTCTCATCTTTTTATCCATCGGGATGTGTGCTCCAATCAGAATAATGTAAAAATATAGTGTCTATTCGGTTACTTATAGGTTAACAGCGAGACCAGATGTCAAAGTCTCTTGCCACATCTAAATTCGCGTCTTTCTGCATGGCAGCTGTAAAAATTATCACAGTTCTTTCGTTGTGTGCATTCCAGCCCCGTCTATCGCATTTCCTGTATGGCAATGATGTCAGCCTTGTATTTGTCGAAGACATCTGCCAGTTGAATAGATGCACCGTCTCTATATAGATTTCGGACATATCAGGTACATATACGTAATTTATAGTCCGTGTAACGTTTTCGGTGTTGCCAACATTTGGAGAAGTTCTTATTTTTTATTTTCTTCGTTTTTCATAAAAGTATTTTATTTAAGGAGAGCGGCTTTAACGTCCTGTCGGAACATTTGATCGTTGTTCGTTCTTCATGGACGTTATAAGAACTGGGCATCATATGAATATAGAATACGAAGTATATGAAATCAATAGTAAAAATAAATTTTGAAGTCAAAATCGACCAAAGGGAAAAGCGAAGTCTTTGGTATACCAAGAACAACGGTATGAGTTTTATTTCAGTATGACACAAAATAACAAGGCAGCGCTATAAAACTTGTTTGGGCCGTACGTATAGTGCACTGATCTGAAATAATTAATTGGTTCTGAAATTGTCCTTGAATAATCTTCGAATCGTAGAGGCTGTCCGCGTCGACTTTATTTTGTCTTTTTTTTGTATGGAAACCGACATATGCTAGATAATACATACATACAAGTTAAAAATGTTATTGCCCAAAGGATGCCAACGAGTCTTTTCAATCGGAAAGTATTACTTATTTCCAACAACTTTGACCACAGTGCAAAAGCGACATCTGTCTGTGGTAATAACCATGATACCAAGAATTATAACCATAATGTCACTGCTGATGCTGATTCCGTCTCTTTCATTCTCTTTCGCTCTCCCTCTCTTTTGTCACGACAGCACGAAGAACTTTTCGCATTATTCCGGGTTAATTGTGTAGCATGTACTTGTAATACTTATTGTAGTGCTTTATGAATACTTTTTTTTAAGTATTATCACTTAATTTAACACTTCATTGCACATTCTGAAACAATCGCTTTAATTTGTCCATTTCAACGTAATATATTAATAAACATTAACATATTGCTGCTTTTGTTGAGGTTTCAACATATTTTTCTGTGAGATAATTAACTTTTTTATATGTATTAAGAATTTTATGAATAAATATCAGCAATTATTATATTCACTCTTCGATATTGGCAACAAAAAGAATGTATGTTATATAAAATAATATGGTATTTTGTATGCGATACTTATAACAGATGTGTATTTAATGAAATTCCCATTATTATGAGATGTGAAAAGTTTCGTTTAAACTCTCAGTCATACAAAAGGCGATTAAATTGTTATTGGAGTTTTATTAACCGTATGGTTATGCGTTAGGGATATCATTTTTTTCTTAATTGCAGAATCCCACTCCTGTACCATGTTGGGAATATTGCTGTGATAAGAAAACCTCAGTTTTGGGTTGATTCAACAGGTGTAGCGATGTTTTATTTAGTTTGTTTGTTCTAAAAGGCAAAGATTTATTAAATATCAATCATTTAACTTACTTAATAAAACATAATTCTATAAACAGAGAAAAACAAATGAGGAAATAGAAAGCCAGTAGTAGTAGATGTTTCTAAAAACTAATATTTAGGCTATACAGAAATATCAGGACCAAGCGTGACATGATGGTTAGATCCCGAGACTATCACACTGTTGGTCTGGGTCCTTTCCGTGTTGTAGACAATTCTATGTTCGCCTGTCTGGCTGTATGTCAGGTAGATACGATAACTCTCACCACTCAGGATGAGAGCATACGAAGATGTATAAGAAGGCATTCCAGATGGAAACTGTAAAAGGCACGCCAGTCGATCCAGGGGTTTTTGAATAAAACACACAAGGTTAAATATTTCCAATGTGTATTTTCTTAAAAAATCCTAAATGAAATGCGTACAATTAGGAATAAAATCATAATGCAATTATTAATTGTGGTACATACTTTTTGGTATGGAAACCACCAGGAACTTTTACAAATTTTAATTATTTATATGTAGGTAGAGCTTGCTCCTGAGCACTGCGCACAGCTAACCTCTAAGTTTGCAATTCAGATTCAAAAACAATGGCTACATCAAAGGCGCATTGTCAGGGGCAAATCTTAATGTTTCGTTAAGTTTACAATCCAAAAAGTTTACAATCCAAACATTTAAATTTCAACATAACTTATAATTATTCGTGATGCCAGATTGATTATTGGGGAAATCATTTGACTTAAAGATGTCGCTTACAGAAACTATAAAGTTTCTTTTAGTTTGCATCCGATTGAGCTAAATCTGGCTGGTTAGGTGGATACATTAATTCCATTATTCGTGAACCCTCTCAGAACTTCACATAGACCCATGTTGTTGCGATTCATAGCCGGCAATTGGAATGGCACATCTAGCACATCCCAAACAAATTAAAATTTTTCAACAATTGTTTCTTACCCTTACTTAAAAAAGGAAAAGACCAGGACGTTAAACTTTTGCTTCTGTTAATATCTTGAAAAAAGTAAAATTTAAATTTCAAATTGGGTAAACAAAGATTTTTATAAAGGGTGGTTAAATTGTAAGGGCCGATGTTGAATGTGAACCAAACCTAAAGGTCGAGTTCGTTTCTGAATTTCATTCTACATTTCTCAATTTCAGACTAACTCAATTTGAACCATGGAAAGATACACAATCGAACAACGCGTTAAAGTTACTACTACTTACTTAATTTCCCTTTGCACCCCATGAATTAGGTATGGGATAGCTTCTCGCTTTTGTTGTGAATTAACATGCTTTCTATTTTTAGATTCACAACTAACGGCACCTACTTATTTATCGACGAATGCGAACGTCACTGTTTTGAGAAGCTCTTACTAGACACGACGGTTGAATCGACGCTTAATACTGCGAAGTTGCTGTCAAATAACATTCGAGGGGAGCCGACAATGAAAGAAAATTTTATTTATTTTTTTCTTTTTTAAGATGACTGGAGCCAGGTTTGAACCTGCGATCTCCCGCATGGTAGTCGCGTGTTAAAGTTATGAAAATGGGCGTTTAAATCAAAATGCATATCGTGCACTTCGTGATTTTTTCGGTCAATTTAATCGTCCAAATGTGCGTACAATCGGAAAAATTGTGCAAAAATTTGAGCCAACCAGGTCTGTAGGAGTTGCGAAAACACCAGTGCATGAGCGTGCAGCTTGTACTGTAGAAAATATTGCTGCTGTTCGCGACAGTGTGGCTGAAGAGCCGTCCACCTCAACTTGTCATCGTGCCCAATACAAGGTGCAATTGACTCAAGATCTAAAGCCTCTTGACCATTCCAAACGTCGTCAATTGTCAGAATGGCGGCAAGAAATGGCAACAGTGGATGATCAATTTTCGAAGAAAATCATCTTCAGTGATGAGGCACATTTTCACCTCAGTGGATTCGTCAATGCTCCGACATAAGAGAAAAGCGATGAGGACAAAGACGGGTTCTACGAGAGCCTAGAAAATTTATATGACCGTAGCCCCAGCCATGACATCAAAATTGTACTACGCGATTTTAATGTTAAAATAGGCAGGGAGACCGCATTTGAGCCTACATTCGGAAAATTCAGTCTGCACACCGAAACGTCGAACAATGCCATCAGACTGATTGATTTCTCGGCGGCAAGAAATATGGTAGTTAGCAGCACTAGATTTGACCATAAAAAATATTCATAAGGCAACATGGTTATCTTCAAAACATTTGACGAGGAATCAGATAGATCACGTGGTAGTCGATGGAAGGCACGCATCGAGTGTTCTGGACGTACGAGTGATCAGGGGTGCGAAAATTGACTCCGATCACTTCCTTACCGCAGTTAAGGTACCCACTAGGCTAGGCATGGCGAAAAACGTACGTAACCAGGTACAACGAAAGCTGGACATCGGTAAACTGCGGACCACAGAGGTAGCGGACGCCTACTCCAACCACCTAACTCAACTGCTGCGGAATGCTCCAACCCCTGATAATATAACCTCGCAGTGACAATATATAACCGACTCCATAGAACGGACTGCGAGAAGCGTACTTGGGTACTCAAAGCCGTCTCAAGAAGATGCCTGGTACGATGATGAATGTCGCAATGCCACGAGAGAGACGGATGCTGCATACAGGGCAAAACTGCAGCCAATGGCAACGCGAGCTGTTCGTGAACGGCACAGGGAGAAGAGACGAGAGGCAACTCATCTTTTTAGAAGAAAAAAGAAGGAGCTGAAGAAGAGGCAGGATGAGTGCACTGAGTTGCTCCGAAGTAGAGGGGAAGCCCGAAAATTCTACAAGAGAGTTAAAGCTAGAATGCGTGGAACAGGGTTTCCCTCCTGCAAGGACAGCAATGGTCAGCTAGTGACGGACCCGGATAACGTTCTGAAGATATGGAGAGATCACTTTAGAAATTTACTGGATACTGACACCACTCCAGAAGACCCCGCTCCAATCCATGACGATGGTATTAACTGTCCACCTCCGAGCCAGAGCGAGATACGTATTAAAAACAACAAAGCTGCTGGAGCCGATGGTCTCCCTGCTGAATTGTTTAAGGCTGGCGGGGAGGAGCTGATTAGGAGCATGCATCAGCTCATGGAGAACATCTGGCAAGAGGAGAGCATGCCCGGGGATTGGAGTCTCAGTCTGTTATGTCCCATATACAAGAAAGGAGATCGTAGTCCTTTGAAGCATATTGTGTGAACGTCTAAAGCCAATTGTAGAAAAACTAATTGGACCATATCAGTGCGGCTTTAGACCTGGCAAATCTACGACGGATCAAATATTCACCTTACGACAACTCCTGGAAAAAACCCATGAAAAGCAGATTGACACCTACCACCTCTTTGTCGACTACAAAGCAGCCTTCGACTCTCCGATAAGGAATAGGCTTTATGAGGCTATTTCTGAGTTTGGTATTCCTGCAAAGCTAATTCGACTTTGCAGATGTACCTTAGAAAACACCAAATCCTCGATTAAGATTGGTAAAGATCAGTCTGAACCATTCAACACGGAAAGAGGTCTCAGGCAGGACGATAGCCTGTCCTGTACACTATTTAATATAGTTATGGAGAAGGTGATGAGAAAGGCTGGTGTCAACATGTCTGGCACCATATTCCACAAAAGCCACAGCCACTAGCCTACGCCGATGATATAGATATCATTGGCCGAAATCTGCGGGACGTTACTGCAGTCTTCCCATCCCTAGAAAAGGAGTCGGTAAAAATGGGTTTTGCGGTCAACGAGGACAAAACAAAAATAATGATTTCGATGAACAAAGAGTCCTCTCGATGGGGACGCAGCGTCAACGTTGAAAATTATTGTTTTGAGGTAGTAGATGAGCTTACCTACCTCGGATCTTCCGTCAATAAGAAAAATAATGTCAGCCAAGAAATTAAGCGGAGAATAGTGCTAGCCAATAGATGTTTTTACGGACTTCGGCAGCACTTTAGTAATACCACCTTATCTCGGAATACTAAGAAACAGCTTTACCAGGTGCTAATCTTACCCGTTCTTTTGTATGCTGCCGCATCATGGGTGCTTACGATAACGGACATACGAAACCTGGGAGTATTCGAGAGAAAAGTACTCCGAAAAATATATGGACCTATCTGTGTCGACGGCGAGTTTCGCCATCGGATGAACCATGAGCTGTATGAGCTTTACCACGACATCGACGTAGCTAAAAGAGTCAGAATGCAGCGACTACGATGGCTGGGTCATGTTGCCAGAATGGATGTAAATGCTCCAGCGAGAAAGGTGTTTGAAGGCGAACCTGAAGGACGGCGCAGAGCAGGGAGACCCAAACTCCGTTGGAAGGACCAAGTGGTAGGCGACGTGCCACCATCAGGTAGGACTAACTGGAGAACACGCTCACAAGACCGAAGCGTGTGGAATTCTTTAGTACTTCAGGCCTCAAACTTATGAACCATGTTTGTAAGTTGTAATGGGCCAGTTAAGTAAGTAAGTAAGGATTCGCAGTAAGCAGAATTGCCGCATTTGGGCGAATGATAATCCAAGAGGGCTGGAGGCATCATCGGGCCGTATTTTTTACTGTTACTGTGAATGGTGTTCGCTTTCGTGAGATGACAACGAACTTTTTATCGTCCTATTTGTTTTCAACAGCTACTTGCCACACAGCTAACGAAAATATGGCTCTTTTGCGCGACAAATTCAATGGCCGTGTTATCTCGCGTGGTGGAGATGTCAATTGGCCTCCAAGTTCATGTGATTTGACACCGTTGTACTTCTTTCTTTGGGGTTATTTGAAAGAAAAGGTGTACGTCGATAAGGCTGCAACAATTCAGCAGCTAAAGAATGAGATAATTCGGCTCATTAACGGCATAGAACCTCAAGCGTTCATCGAAAATTCGGACCATCGTATGGAGGTATGCCGCCGAGGTTGTGGCGGCCAATTGGCCGTTATATTGTTCCAAGCATAATTGAACCATACCAATATTATCATAATAAACAGAAGTGACCATAATTTCCTAAATAATTTGTGTTTTGTTCAAAGTGAAAATCGGCCTTTATATTTAAACCACCCTTCATATTTGTACATTGACATCGTCCCGGCAGCAAATAAATGATAAAAATTTATTGTAGAGTTTTATTATTATTATGTTATTATGAGTTTTATTATGTTTCAACCACGACCATTTTCTGCATGATTGAGAAAGGAACTCATATAGAGTTTAGGATTCCTACTGATTGTTAAATAATATTCACTTCATTGAGAAATATTTTGTGATCTGGAGCATTTTCATCCGCTCGTGCAACGCGCTTAATTACGCCGATGTCGTTATAAAGCTCATTGTTTATACAAAGACAACACTCGCCATTAACGATGATGGGTTCAAATAGAATAGATTGATTCGGTTGTGTCATTGCCCAGGCGATGTTTACATCGATGTCAATACAGAGTTTGTTCGTCGAAAGAGGGCTTTGTCATTAAATCGCTTGCTTAGCGCATAGTAGGAGCGGTTTGCGATCAATACACGTTACCAGGCTGATATTGTTATTTTTGTCTACGGCGGAGTCAATATAGACAACAAGTTATAGTTGTCAACGTCCATGCGGCGTTCAAATGAGTATACTCCTTGTTCGTTAGAACAAATAAATTGGTTTTGTCCTCTTTTAACATCAGATCTACCTCGAAAGATTGTTTCTCAATGCTTGAAATGGCCAATGATATCTATATAGCTAACAGCATATGACTTTTATTAAAGATGGTACCAGTCGTCTTTATTGCAGTCTTCCACATGGTCATCTTCATTACGATGTTAAGAAATTGCATAATAAACAGTTGCCTTGTCTTAATCCTCGCTTTTTTTTTATTTTTTTTTTTTTTTTCGAACGATCCCAACGCCGCCTCACACACCCGCTCCAACCGACCGAGGGAGCCACATCCCTATAACGTAGGGACAACGTACACACTGCAGACCGGTCTGTAGCGGAGAGCGAACATTAAGATTGCCAAATATTCGGCTACAGATAAACATATCATCAGCCAAATTTAAACACTACACTAACAATTATAACTTACAAGCTAATTGACATAAAAAAACAAGAACAGCAAAAATGTACTCAGCTATTCAGATAGTTCATTATATATGATTTTATTGTTGTAGAAGAAGAGGAGAAGTCAATAAATTGATACAAGTGATTAAAATCAGAACACATTCTCTGCAGTGATTCAGACATAGCATAATTTGATCGTTGAAATGGGATGAAGAGTGGTTTAAAATATCTTGAAGGTCTTATAGGAACATTTATCAATACACGACTAAGAAGGAATTCAGAGCGAATATCACTCATAAGGATCTTATAAATAGTTATAGAATTAAGCATGGTCCGTCTACTAGCTAAGGTAGGCAATTTAATCAGGGCCAACCTGCATATATAAGGTGGAAGGTTTATGTTCGGATCCCAACGAAGATTCCTAAGACAGAAAAGTAGGAATTGCTTCTGTAGGGATTACAACATATTGACATATAAATCATAGTTCGGGTCCCACACAACCGAGCCATATTCAAGAATGGGTCTAACGAGAGATGTGAAAAGATTCTTCGTAATATAGGGGTCAGAAAATTCCTTAGCCCAACGTTTAATAAATGACAGAACGCCAAAAGCTTTATTCACAGTAGTAATGACATGGTTATTAAAAGTTAATTTTCTATTCAATAAAATACCTAGATCGATAAATGAATCAACAAGTTCCAATGATGAACCACCCAGAGTAAACTGAGAAATAATTGGACGAGATCTGGAAAACATCATATGTTTACACTTCTTCAGATTTAGTTCCATAAGGTTAATCTTGCACCATGTATAAAAAGCATCCAAATCATATTGCAGACGAACGTGATCTAGAGCATTATCGCAACTAATAAAAATTTTGACATCATCTGCGTACATTAGCAAATTAGATTCAGTTACCGCGTTAGGCAAATCATTTATGAATAACAAAAACAGTACAGGGCCAAGGTGGCTACCTTGTGGAACACCGGACGTCACATGGATAGGCCTAGAAATAGAATCCCCGAATGTGACCATTTGTTCGCGGCCTGTAAGATAGGACGTTATCCAGTCAATGATATTACCTTTGAAACCGACAGCATTTAATTTTTGAATAAGAAAACTATGATTAACCTTATCGAAAGCTTTACTGAAATCAGTGTAAATAACATCGGTCTGCATACCAGAAATAAAACCATTAATCACGTGTGAAGAAAACTGAAGGAGGTTTGTCACAGTTGATAAACCCTTACGAAAACCATGCTTCGTAGAAATTTTTGCCTATTTTCACTGAAGACTTTGTGTCGGTCAGTGTCATCTCACAAAGTCGTTTCAGCCTCACGGGGATACCAAGTTCAGCATCTAATTGTTTCTGACGTGTTGGACTGTCGAATACAGCTATGTAATCAATAAACAAATTGTAACTGACGATCTGCATTACTTAAGTCTTCTCTAGAATTTGTCGTTGTGTGAATATCAGAACGATAGTGGATTTATCAAGTCTAGAGCTATTA
>OZ035881.1:38703779-38723779 GCA_964034835.1 Muscina levida | reverse complement strand
AAGGATATTTTATAGAATGTACAAGCACTGAAGGTTAAAAGTTAAATATTTATAGCAGCGAAAGAACAACAGAAAAGTAGTATGGTATAAGTGAAGAATAGAAAATGGTTTTATAGTTTAAAAGGTTAAGATGATGTGTGTAATCGTGTGATTACATTGCTACGAGCAAAAATATAGATATGTAAATTTTCAAATATTTGAAGAATTGGACGATAAAAAGAGGATTAGTAATTTTTGGTCTAAAAATTTTAATAAAATCACGGTTTCTATAAAAAATTTGTGAAACTTTAAATTTTAGTGCTAACTATTTATACTAATACACAAATTAATTTAACACCGCGGAGAAACCTTTTTAAAGTTCCAAAGATCTTTGGACGAACTGATGACTGTCATAATCGATTGAGCTATTTGAATCTGTCGATCTGGCTGGGGCCGCCGATGATACAAATGTAGATGATTGAGACAGGAATCGAACCTTGGATCAACCGCATGATAGTCAAAGTGATTATCATCTGAATTATTGTCAAGAAAGGATATTATAGTGCAAAGTTTGAAAAGATGAAGTAAAAAGTAATCGTAGTTAATTCATTGATTCGTGCTTGGAAACTTCCGGCTGATATCTACTTTGTAATCTTAACCATTCAAAAGCGGCGTTAGCCGCTTTACTCCTCCGAATAACATCAGCTACGGTGGAGATTATATGCATCCAAGAGCCATGGATAAATAAAGACCGTGTTTGCGGACTCAACAGAGAAGGCTACTCTACTCTGTACGCAGCCGGATCAGGTAAAACCAGAGCATGTATTATAGTCACCCTTATAACGTATATTCTAATTGATTTCAGCGATAAGGACAATTGTACGGCAGCAATCGAAAGTAATGGTCAGGTAATTTGGATTATGAGTGGCTACAAACGACCACGCCTGATCCACCTGACCCCATCATCATATGTAGGGATGCCAATGAGCACCATACTATCTGGGGTGGCTCAGACTTCAACCTAAGGGGTGAATCGCTTTTAACTTTATAGTTGAGAACAAACTAACAGAAGTTAACAGGGGTAACGAACCAGTCACTAACAGAAAAGAAGTTCTAGATGTTGTACTTATTAACGATAAATACTCGAACAGGGTCAGTAATTGGATACTATCGACGGATTGCTCGTTTTCTATATATTGGCTTTGACCTTTCGTTCGAAGTGGATTCCGGATATAGTTATATTAAAAACTGGCTCATCTTTAAGATCGGGAGCAAGTTACCCAGGTGTTCTGCCTCTATCGATGATATGTCTACACTGGACTCCACGGTTGAAGTACTGAGGCAAGGGAAAAATCCTGCAGCAAAACTGACAGGAAAAGCAAAGCTAAACCACACTGGTGGTATGCAGAGATTGCGGCGAAACGCAAAGAATGCAGGAAACTATTCAACAAGCCGAAAAGAGGTGCCGACTGGAGCGCATATAAGTCTTCAGTTAACAGTTTCAGAAACCAGTTTAGGAAGGCCAAAGGCAGTCATATAGAAAATTCTGTCGTAATGCAAAAAGCTCTTTGTTTACTAACCGGCTACATAATGTTTTATCCTCGAATCCCACAGTACCATCGTACATAAAAAGACCAGATGGTACATGGACTACTTACAGCCTCCTGGAGGTGCTGATGGAAGCACATTTCCCAGGTTGTCGCGAAAGTTATTACCAGTTTATGGAAAACTCGGTCATCTATAACTTTGATACTTCCGACATACCGATTACTGAACAGCAAATTCAATGTGCGTTCAAAAGTTTTCACTCTTTAAAATCACCGCGGATCTACAAAAGAACATCGAAGTATTGACGTCCTGGCTTCTTAAATCTTCAAAGCCTGTCTAAAGCAGTTGCACATTCCAACGAGATGGACAACCTTCAAAATTGTATTTATCCCTAAAGGGGGTAAGGCATCCCACACTAAGCCAAAGATTTTAGACCAATTAGCCTATCTTCCTTCTTACTTAAGACTATGGAGAGAATAATTGATGGATATATCTGATCATTTATTAAACCGGAAGTCCTATAAAAGGCTCAGCATGCCTATACGAAGGGCAAATCCACGGAAACTGCTTTACATTCGACCACCAGCCTCCTGGATATCGAGGGAGCTTTTAATAATGTCAAACCTGAATCTGTAATTGACTCAATGATAAGCTACTAAAATTTAGGCGCATTGAATCCAGTCTGTGCGTTTCGCAGTACTCCACAAGGAGGAGTACTCTCTCCACTACTATGGAGTCTCAACATCAATACTCTCTTGAGGACGATAGAAAAAAAACGTGCTGCACAACCGTCGCATATGTGGACGACGTGGCACTAATAGTCACCGGCAAGAATCCTAAACTACTCTCTGAGCATCTGGAATCTGCGCTACAACTTATTTTAAAATGGTGTCATGACTGTGGACTGGGTGTCAACTCAAGTAAAACGGAACTGGTGCTATTCACAAGGAGATACAAAATCCCTCAATTTGCCAAGCCCGAATTAAATGGAGTCGCATTAACACTCTCTGTAAGTGCCAAATACCTTGAGCTAATATTGGACAGTAAATTGAATAGGAATCTGAAAACTTAGGCCAGGATTAGCACAGCGGCAACGGTCTTATACTGGTGCAAATGGGCAATCGGCCTCAATTGACGAATTAGCCCCAAAAATGTGAACTGGTTATATGACTCAGTTATTAAACCCATCTTATTCTACGTATCGGCAGTCTGGGACAGGCCGTTTCATGACAACTTTTATCCATTCATTGTCGGGTCCCCTCGAATGTTGTCGACAGCAACTTCGCAGTATTAGTGTCAAGTCAATCGGCGTGTCTAGCAAAAGCTTCTCAAACAGTGACGTTCGCATTTGTCGATGAACAAGTAGATGCCGTTATTTGGGAATCTAAAACTAGAAAGCGTGTTAATTCACAACAACGCAAGAAGCTACCTCATACCTCATTCATGTGGTTTAAAGGAAAATTTAGTAAGTAAGTAGTAAGTATCGGCAGTCTGCTGGCCGGCGCTAGAAAGAGCGTCCCAAAGACTGAAATTCGAACACATTATGATAACAGGGGCACTTAGAACTACTCCAACTAATGCACTGTTTACGACTCTTAACTGGTTACCCCCGGACATTGAGGCGAGGAAAATAGCCGCGAACACCGCAATGCGTTAAGACGCCACAAAAGCATGGATGTACAGTTTGCACGTTTAGACGCCATGCCAAAATTCTGGACCTAATCAATGTGAGCTGGCACAAGGATTACACCATACAGGTTCTGGGTTTTAAAACGAACATCCCGGATAAGTCCTACTATGATGATAATGGTTGAGCCCCAAACTTTGGGGAGGATGTCATCCTATATTTCACGGACAGTTCGACATTAAAAGAAAGAGCAGGCTGTGAAATCTTTTCGGAGGAGTTGAATTTGCAACTATCAATTAGACTATCGGATCACTGTAGCATAGTTCAGGCCGAAAATTGGGATATTGGATATTGGGCGGAAGTTTCATATACGTAAAGCGGCTATCAGATCCCAGGATAACGTGTACAATACTTCGAGAAATGTTTGAGAATGCCGGTTGTCTGTTGAGGAGATAGCGAGACATTCGATGGTTACACTTACATGGGTTCCAGGACATGTGGACATATTTGGTAACCAAAGAGCCGATACATTGGCAAAGGCCGCCATAACCGTGAACTCGGGCGAAGTTTACGGTCTCATTGGGATCCCTCTCACAAGGGTGAAACAGCTCATTGCGGGGAAACTGAACCTCATTGCTGAAGAGAGATGGGCAAGAGAACCCACCTGCACGACGACCAAACAAATTTGGCGTACAATGGATGCACAGAGGTCACGATTTGTGCTGAACTTGTCCAGAGTACACCTGAGGAACATCATAGCTGTAATAACTGGTCACTGGCCGGTTGGTAAACACGCTAAGAGGCTGAAACTACCCTACAACGATTTCTGTAGAAGCTGCAATGATAAGGAAGAAGAGGAGACCACGGAGAATCTTCTATGTCACTGCCCTGCTTTTGGTGACCTGAGATTTGCGGAACATCTATGCTTTCATCAGACCAACGAAATGGATTGATAGTGACGTTGACCAAACAGAATATGAATATTTTGAGCGAAAATTTTAAAACTGTACCACGGGACTCATACTAGGATCCATGAGAGCGGGGTTTAATGTGGCTGCCGAATTAACCGAACCTAACTTACTTCGCATGTGGACATTCCACATAATTGATGATGTACCAAAGTGCATCAATTCGTCTCAAAGGGGTCTGATGATGAATTCGTCATGGAGTTCGAACTAGAAAAGAAGTAAACAGAAAAATCAGAATTTCGAAAATTGAATACTATTCTAGGAAGTTGCGTTCTGCTCTTAACTCCAAACTAAAATGGAAGACTATACGTGAAATCGGAATTGGGAAGGGTGTAGTTAATAACAATGATACTGAAGTTGATGTCAATGAACTCAACAGTTTTTTTACTAACACACCATCAGTCCAAGCAAATAATAACTACTGTCGATATCCAACTATGGAAAATGGGATTAGCTTTGAGTTTGTTTGCGTGAATTAGATGGAAGTACTCTCATGTTTTTCCGAGGTTAAATCGAATGCTCAGGGTAGTGATAACATCGATCCCAGATTTCTCAGGTTAATTTTGCCTTATATGTTGCAATATATTACATACTTTTTCAACTATATCATTACTACCAGTACGTATCCCTTAAAATGGAAACATGCCAACGTTATACCAATACCAAAAGCTAATAGTGAGTACAGGTCAATAGCCATTCTATGTATCCTTTCTAAAATTTTTGAAAAGCTTATTCACCGTCAAATATTCTCATTCCCTTATGCATGAAAAACAGTCTGGCTTTCGTTCAAATCACAGTTGTGTTACTGCATTGATTGATGTATCGGAAAATATTAGACGTAACTTGGAAGACCGACACCTTTCTTTTCTTGTTCTATTAGATCATTCTAAGGCGTTTGATACAGTGGATCATGCTACTTTATGTATGAAACTAAACCATATATTTCATTTCTCTCCAACAGCTATAAAACTTATTGAATCTTATCTTACTGGTCGTACACAATCAGTATGCCATAACAAAAACATAAGGGTGTACACCAAGGTTCCATTTTAGGGCCTTTGCTTTTTTCAACATATATCAATGACTTACCCCAAGGTCTAAAATTTAGCAAAGTCCACTTGTACGCTGATGATGTTCAGCATATATAAGTATCCAATTCATTCTGTAAGTGATGTTGTTAATAAACTTAATTTGGATTTATCAAATATTCTTCAGTGGACAACATCAAATGGACTTTGTCTTAATCCAAGCAAATCAAAATGTCTTTTAATTCACAATAGAACTGCGGCTCCTAACTATTCTGATATAAATATAGTAATTAATGGTGTAAGGATTGAAATAGTAACTCAGGCTAAAAACCTTGGGATCACTTTCAACAAAACGTTAAGTTGGTCGAGTCATGTTAATTCTGTTGTAGGGCAAATATATTGTAAGCTCAGGGCTTTATGGTCAACCCAATCCCACACTCCCTTCGATAACCGAGTACTACTGGCAAAATCGTATATTATAAAAGGAGGTTAAATGTCGTATTTAATTACGTTATCAGATATATATACGGTTTAAGGAGATTTGATTCTGTTTCGCATCATGCTAAATTACTTTTTTACGCGTAAGCCATCCTACCTTTTTGAATACCTATATTTTACACGTTCCAACCGGGGTAACAAATTAATTCCTTTTCCGCATCATTATCTTACATCTGAAAGGCAATTCTTCATACACTCCATACGTCTTTGGAATTCACTACCATATAACGTTCAATTAATCAGCAACACAATTCAATTAAAAAAACATGTTTTTGAATATTATTAACTCTATGATCGCATATTAATTTAAATGTTATTAATTTTGTCTATTTTGTTCAAGTTTAATTGTAATGTAACCAGTATATAAACAATTAAATGTTCTACGTTATAAGTAAAAATAAATATGTTCATATCATAATCTCTAATCCATTTAAATTGTGTTGGTGTTGCACTTGATTTAGTTTAAAGTCATACATAATGTACGAACATGAAGTCTTATTCAATATGAATGTAAGACAACAAATAAAATACGCAAGGATTTGGGTGTTATTATGTCTGGTCGTATGTGTTACTCTTTTCCTCCCAAATGACTCATGTATTATACTTTTTCCCTTTCACTCACATAATGTGATTGTTATTGTCTTGTGTTAACATTTTTTGACGTTACTAACAAAATATTTAACATTTTTGTCACGCTGTCACTTGAAATGTGATGAATTTTGCTCTTTGATTGAGTTGGGAGTAAATATGCTGGAAATCTGTTTTATTGACTGTGACACAATAACGTTGGAGTACATTAAATTAACATTATTGTCATTGTTACAACTCTAGAAGTTGTGGGGTAATGAACGTGGTTGAAATATTATGGAAGGAAGTATATTTATTGTTATATAACAAAGAGACAACTATAAATGTAATTCGTATTACGATATCACAATATCACATCATTATAGACAGCACCTTCAACAACTAAGCATATCATTTGAAGATACTGAGTATTAAAAAAGGCAATTTTCCTACATGTTGTGCCTTCGTTCGGGTTAAATTCGATTCAGTGTACTTATTTATTTATATGAGTAATGTGAAATGTGGCAAATCGTACAGTTATCTCAAGTTTTTATTATAGAATAAAATATTGAAACTGAATAATTGAGACCGAACTGAATTATTCATTCCACCATCACCCTTAGGAGTGAGGGTATATATCATTTCATACGAGAAAAAGTGTAGTATCTTAAGACTAAATTCGTTTCAGGGCTTTTTAGGACGATTGAGCTGTGTCCGTCTGTATGACTGGCTGGATGGCGGGTGACCAGGATAACTCGAGTAAACCTTGACTGATCGGTATGAAAATTTATCATCTTCATAACTTCCACATCGACGACTGGAGGATATCTGAATTCAGTAATATTTTGCGATAGTGTGAGTTCTAAATATGCTTTGATGCATATACTTATGTATACACATTGATACAAGTATATTTCTCATATAAATTTAGTTTATATCTATGCTGGTTTTAATGTGTGCAGCTACATCTACATTATTTCCAAACAAATTGCTCCCTAATTGACATGTATCATTTGTTTAAATGCATTATTATTGTTTTTATTTATTATTTTTCCCCATACAACATAAAAAAAACAATTCAAATAAATCTAATAAATCAAAGTTGATGTAAATAAATGAATTTTATTGAATTTATGTACCTATGTATGCCTAGCATATATTATCACATTTCCGTTTGTGTGCTGAAAAATACACGGCTATGTGAATAATTAATTTTTATTAGCGGAAAATATTTCCATCAAATACTGTGAGTGTTAAATGAAGCTTAAAAACGATTACATATTTATACAGCATAAACATTATAATACGCTTTATTAAGCACAACTATTAGATATTTGCATTAAATAATCAAAAGAGACTGTACCAGTGGCTATTGTATTGAAAAATTAAATTATTAGTTACAAGTAATAAATTTGTGATGAATTGTTATAGAAGAATTTTTTTAGTATTTGATAGCAATTTGATGATGACACGACCAAAGTGTCGACTAGACGGATGAATCGGCTCTGGCAGTATTCAACAGAAAAATACTCCGTAAAATATATGGGTCCATCATCGTTAACGGATAGTATCGACGTCGTATGAATCATAAGCTGTACGAGCTGTACACTGACATGGACGTGGTCAGACGCATTAAGGTGCAGCGGTTGCGCTGGCGGTTGTACGCATGGACGAAAATGTTCCAGCTCGAAAAGTCTTCGACAATGAACTCGTTTGACGGCGCAGAAGAGGGTGACCAAAACTAGGTAGATAAAATTATCTACCACCTCGAAATTATAGTTGTCAACGTGCACGCAGTTTCCCAAACGAGTAGATTCTTTGTTCGTTGAAACTAATAACTTCGTTTTGTTCTTGTTCCCGTAGTTTTCGACTTTTGTTGAATATCGTTCGAAGGCAGCTTTATAGTGACGAAAAGATGGTACGTGTCGGTCTGTTTCTCCTGTGTCTTTTCCAGGATTTTCCAAAGTGAGAATATCTGCTCAGTGGTTGATTTACCATGTCTAAAGCCACACTGATATTAGGTTGAATAACACTGGCTTTAGTCTTTCACATAGCACAGCCGACAGGACCTTATATGCGGGTAAAAGGCTGATCCCGCGGTAGTTGGAGTACACACTTAGATTCCAATCGTCGGGCATGCACTCTTTAAGCCAAACCGTGCGTAGGGGCTGGTGCATGCTCGTTATCAGCTCCTCGCCACCGGACTTGAAAAGCTGTGCCCGAAGTCCGTCGGCACCGGCTGCTTTTTAATTTTTCAGCCGCGATATTGCTCTTCTTACCTCGGCTTGACTTGGTGGTGGGCAATCTAAGCCGTCGTCGACAATTGGCGTGATTCATTCACATGCGATACCAGCAGTTGCAAGAAGTGTTCTCTCCATATATGCAGCACACTCTGCGCATTTGGAACCAGATTTAGATCCTTTTTCTTATAGGAGAGAAACCCATTGCCGTAGCCTTTTGCCTTTACTTTCTGGTAAAATGTTCGGGCCTCACATCTATCCCTGTATCGCTCTATATCTTTGTTCTCAAGGTCCTTCATCTGACGTTTTTTCGCTTAAATAGCTGTCTCGCGTGTTTTACTGTCTCCTTGTGCCGTTCCCTAACAGCACAGGTTACAATTGGTTGTAGCGTTGCCCTATAAACAGCATCCTGTTCTTCAGACGCTATGCGACATTCTTCATCGTAACAAGATTCGTTCTTCATATCCTAGCACAGTTGCTGCGCCGGTTGCCATGTAATGCGAAATATGCTGCCACTGTGTGTCAGGAACGTCAGAAGTAGAGGCGTTGTGTCATAGAAGTTGTGAGAGCAGGTTGGAGTAGGCAGTGGCTATCTCTGAGGTTTGCAGCTTCGCGATGTCCTGCTTTCTTTGTGTTTGGTTTCGTGCGTTTTTCGCTCTGCTTAATCTTGTGCGCACCTTGGCTGCAACCAGGTAATGATCCGAGCCAATATTATCACCACGGATCACACGCACGTCTAGATGCATGCCTGCCATCAATAACCACATGATCAATTTGATTTTTGGTGTTTTGATCGAGGGATAGCCAAGTTGCCTTGTGGATATGTTTGTGCTAAAATCTGGTTCCACTCACTATCATGTTCCTTCCCGCCGTGAAGCTCATCAGCCTAAGCCCGTTGTCTGACGTCTCTGTATGCTGGCTGAATTTTCCGAACGATGGACCAAGAACATCTTTCCTTCGTATTTTTACATTTAAGTCTTCCAGAACAATTTAAATTTCGTGGCCAGGGCAGCGGTCGTATGTTTCCTCTAGACGCTCGTAAAATGCATCTTTAATCTTTATCTTCCGTCGGGGCATGAGCACAAATCAGCGTGATGTAGAAATATTTCGCCTTGATGCGAGAACGCGCTTAAAAAAACAACATTTTTTAGGAACAAAAAATTAATGTGGAAGTTATGAAATATGCTTAAGAAAAATATTTTTTTAAAAAATATGCTATAAGATATTTGAAATATGCTTAAAAAAAGGATATTTTTGAAATATGTTCTTAATAACAAAATATGATAAAATATGACTTTAAGGTTAAAATATGCAAAAATATGATCTAACAAATAGGTGTCAACACACTTGTAGGATTATGAAACATATAAATACCGTTAGGTATTCATTTGTTAATATATCGTTCTAAAACAACATGCATTTGCATATTTCCGGTTGCCCTGGTGATGAGAAAGCTGTTGTCAACTACAGTTTCCTAATCGTTGGAAAAGGAGTCAGGAAAATGGGGACAGGTCAAAAATAATGAAAGACTGCATTGAGCAGAGAGACCCACACTTCGTTGGAAGGACGAAATGGTTGGCGACGTCCCACCATCTCCTAGGACTAACTGACGAACGCAAGCAGAATAATGAAGCATGTGGAATTCTTTAATAAATTAAGTTTAATTTATTTAGAAACTAAATAAGTCCCATATACTTGTATATTTTATACTTTCACTGATACTATCATACAAATTGTATGAATCTAATAAAATACAAAACGTAAGAAATGTAAACTAAATATCTTGTTGTTCACTAATTCCGAAGTTCATATTCAGAATTATTAAGAAATATATACAAAAGTTTTTAGTTTTCCTAAAGATATGTCGTTGAATTGAATATTGATTTTTAATAAATACTGGTAACATGCAAAAATTTAATAAACAAATTACCAAACACATACGTTATATATTTAAATCAATTTATTAGCTGTTAACCCGAGAGATGATAAACAACAGCAACCCATAGTAAAGGTTCCAAGGCAAACATAAAGCAAAGTAAAAATTGTTGAACAAATTACATTAATTTTTCATCCATTTCAAAAAAAACGCTCACAACAAATGTTTGTGAAAGGCAAAAAACATACAGCTTGTGGTGATTACAGTGACACTGTGGGAGAAAAAATTTGTTAAACAAAATATTAGATGTTTACGATTATTATGTGGTGACATTCAAATTTATGATACAGTTTTTTTACATTTAACCTGATTATATGTGAGATAAATATATGATATTAACATCATCAGATGTAAAGACACATAATTTCACACACAAGCATTGACATACAAAATTGAGAGTGGAAAAGTTAAGTAACAACAGCATGTAAAAAAATGTCATTACAAATATTATAAATTTAAATATTAAGTATTTTAATGACATAGTTAAAATTAAAAGAAACATTTATTTTTAGTTGTTATTATTGACTGCCACCACTAGCTTAAACACCATTTGTTTTTTTTAGTGTTTTCCTAAGCAATAATAAAACATTTTTAATTCGTTTAGTATAATTTTAATAAGTAAAATAATGTACTAGTAATAAGTTTCTGCCTTAACCTCTGATGTATTTTGAGACCTCACCATTTTTCTCACAATCGTATGCTACGTTCCTAACATTTTTATTATTCACATTTTGCAGTTACTTAAAGAATTTCTCCCATTGTGCCTTTTCCATTGACATAAATTTATTTCATCAACAACAAATACTATGGCAGGATGAATATATTCGAAAACATATTCATCGATTTGTTACATGCCAAGTTATGCATACAACAATTCGACCTCATGTACAGAGATTTACATGCTAACATCTTTATATTAACTCTCATATATCGTCATGTTTTTTCTCATTTAGAAACCCTTTTTCACGGGGTAGTGAAAAAGGTGTTTTATCTTTTGTTGCTTACAGAACACCTACATTACATTAGCATACACCCGAAAAGGTGATAAATAAGCATAAACAGCCCTCCTACCATCAAATACGGTCGTTCGTCTTGCAAGCAACAAATGGCGTGAAAATATGTTACAAAATGCAGATTTCATTTGTTACAGATGTGAAAGAATTCCTTTTTGCCAAAAAGGGCCAATTGCGAAAAGTATTCGAAGAATATATCGGTGAAGTAAAAAAAACGAGAGGAATAACAGATTGTTCATTATGTATTAAGCCGATTAACAGTGGGTTATCCCAACATAAGTGTATTCAACCGGTTAATTAAATTTTACCAACTGCAGCGGTATCAGTTATGTCAGGAGTCGTATCTCTCTTAATTGAAGACTGATAAGACAACAATTGACAAAATGTCACAATAATTTCTTAGTAATACTAAAGATAGACAAATTAACTACACCAAAAATTTAAATAAATACACGGTACTTTGTCGTCGCCTTGAATGGCAACACGCATCACACAATTTGGGTCAGTAGCGATAATTGAGGTAAATTTTGAATTTCATAATCAGTGAAGCCTTGACAATCCGTAAAATAGGCGAAGAACCCACAACATAGATATGAAGGGAGGTCCTGGAACTTACCCTTAAAAACGAATGTCTCTGATTGGAGCGTACCGCCAGATCACTGGTTTTCTGCTCGTAGACATTCACATTTCCTCTGAAAAAGGGGTCCTTAAATAATTTTCAAAAGACCAACTAGAGTTCCTTACGCTGGCGCCTAAAATAACCCTCAACGAATCCTGCAGAAGCACTTGTTGCATCGCTACCAAGAGCAATAACCAATAAAAAAAAGTTTCAGTCGGGAAACCCGACTTACATATACCCTCACCCTCTGTAAAACATAACATTTTGTATATTGATATTATTACATTTCTATAGTGGGCTTCTAGTTTTTTTTGCACCAACATTTTATCCTGATTTAGCTTTACAAAATACAGAATTTGGGCACGATCGCGTTGGGTGTATTGATATTATTACTCCATCTAAAGTAGGCGCAATGGTATATTTGTATGAGAGGTACCAGAAAGGGCGTGGATAGACTTCCAATATTTAACTCCCAAATTGTATCTTTAACAAAATATAAAATTTAGAAACGATCGTGTCGAGTGTATAGATGTTTAAACTCGCTTTCAAAAGTGGGTGGAATGGTACATTTGTATGGCAGGTACCAGAAGAGGCGTGGCTAGACTTACAATTTGGCCTCAAAAACTTTATCCTGTTATAGCTAAACAAAATACAGAATTTGAGCACGATCGAGTTGGGTGTACTGGTATTACTACTCGATATCTAAAGTGGGCGGAATGATATATTTGTATGGGAGGTATCAGAAGGCGCGTGGCCATATGACCCATTCGCAATGCCGTTAGTAGTTTTGGGGAAATATTAACCCTTGAATAGTTTCAAATCATGTGGTTGATTCTTTCGAAAGTTATCGTGTGTACCAGCCGGACAGCCAGACAGACGGACATGGCTCAATCGATAATTTAGTTATACCCTCGTCCTACGGGTAGAACGTCATGTCTTGCATGTCAATGAATTAATGAATTAATCCTCACTTTTGGTACATTTTAATCCTCTGGTCGTCATTATTGGACATTAAACCACCAACACGCTTATGTAGAGTGCGAAGTGAAGAAAATGCGAATCGTAACATAACTGTGAATGGTGAGCGCTGCCGTGAAATTATATCCAAAATACAAGAGCTTGACTTGCATGACATGTGGTTTCAACAAGACGGTGCCATATGCCACACAGCACGCTTAACAATGGACTTATTGAGAGGTGCGGTGACATAACCCCACACGGACATAATCCCCAAAACAATTTTGGGGCTTATGTTCGGACTACTTGCCGGACATAATCCCCAATGATACTAATTTGTTGTTGTTTTTAGTATTTCAACATATGAAGAGAACAATTTGAAATATTATTATTGTAGCGAGGGACCGCATCCGCCGCTGTTAGTCTCGTTGCGTACTAAATCTGTGTTTCTGCAGCACGAGACGAATGCGGTGGGGGGCACGCCCCCTCCCACCCCCACTTCATCAAGCTTTTTCATTAATTTAATGCCCCGCGGACATAATCCCAAATGCAAATTGGGGGTTATGTCCGCAGAGCGTGGCGGACATAGGCCCCAAAATCGTTTTGGGGATTATGTCCGTGGGGGTTATGTCCGGGCACCTTATTGAGAGGCTAGTTCGGTGAACATTTTATTTCACGTTCGGGACCGGTCAATTGGCCGTCCAGATCGTGCGATTTAACGCCTTTAGACTATTTTTTGTGGGGCTATGTTAATGTCTATAACACACATGCCCGCTTCAATTGACGCATTGAAAGACAACATTAAAGCATTTATTCATGAGATACCGGCCGAAATGTTGGAAAGAGTATGCCAAAATTGGACTAAGCGGATGGACCATTTGAGGCGCAGTCAAGGTCAACATTTGCATGAAATAATCTTCAAACATTAAATTATATGGACCGTACTATAGATTCAAATAAAGATTTCATGCATTTTTCTGAATTTTATGTGTTTTTTTTAACTTTCCTATAGCTCTTAAAAAATCACCCTTTACAATTACCCAGCTACAGTCATATAAATTGGGATGATCATTCATCTTATAAAGCAGTTATGCGATAAAAAAAATTGGGATACCTGTTGCTTTTATGGATTTATGTGCGATACGAATATATTTATAATTTTCGAAAGCTTATAAGAGGACGTAACTGATACCAACATTTGGACTAGACAAGAATTCCCGATTGTTCACGTGTGATTCAAACTACATTTATAATGGTTGCATTTTACCTGTATTTCTTAAACTCTTAAGAAGTTTCATTGAATATACGAGTGAAGCAACGCAAACCGGGTATGCAAGTATAAGATATTGTTGAAGTCTTGAATTATTTAACTAACCGATTTTGTTAAGAGGCACCAAAATATAATAATAAATATCCTGAACAAATCTCATTATTTCCCAGGTGCCCGTTCTGGGAGAATTATTAATTTTCCAAAACTAGGTCTTTTGTATGGAAGGTATCAGAAGGGATCAACAGATATAGTCCATATTCATTCCTGAGTCAAATTTTTATAAGGGTACATCTACGCAAAATTTGACTGAATTCAGTGTACTTACAAAAAAGATGTGTATGTAAAACTATGAGGCTCAATTACGTTATTTGTATGGAAGGTACCAGAAGGGGTGTGGCAAAGGTTTCGGTTTCCTAATGTTTTGTTTACTATTACAAGATAATTTAACTGACCAAAATAAAATAACCTCCAGTTGGCCATTTGGAAGTTATGAAAGAAATATAAATTATCCTACTCACCAGCCTGACAGATAGACATAGCTCAATCGTCTAAAAAAGTCCTGAAACGAATTTGGTCTTAAGATACTTAAGGTATAACTCGTCCCCTTTAATGCGTTACCCATTTTTCGTATTAAACGATATATACCCTCATCCCTAAGGGTGATGGTAAAAAAAGAATATCAATGTCGAAATTTTTTAATTATGTTGTACAGTGTTATTTTGAGGTCGAGATTAAAAAATTATAGCACAACCATATCTGTTTCACTGTATATTTGAACTCCATTGTTTTCTGCGCGGGACCTTATTCGCTAACGTTTAACTTTAAAATATTGTCTCAATATTCTTTAGGCTCCACGTGGAGCCATAGCAAGTTAGACTGTGCTATATGAGTTGATTTATATATAAATACACTAGCGGACCCGGCGAACTTCGTCTCGTCCCAATATTATGCCTTTAGATAAACTCAGAGAGAATGTTTGATAAACAATGTTTTTCGAGTAGTTTTCCGCCTCAAAAACAAACAACGAAGGCGGTTCTCCTAAACTCGAAAAGGCAACTTTCAACTGAACGGACATAAAACAGGGAAATTCGAGATTAATCTCATATACTTCCAAAGATTAACCTTGCGATTTATTGATTGTCGTCAGGGAATTGGAATGGATGATCAGTTGGAATTATCTAATTCGTAAGATAAGGACTTCCTCTTCTTTGAATTTGTTCTTTATGATTGTCTGAAATCACATTTTTATACCATCACCCGTAGGGATGAAGGTATATATCATTTGATACGACCCAAAAGTGTAACACATAGAAGGAGTCACTTTAGACCCTAGGTTTCTTTGAACCAAATTCGATTCATGACTTTTTAAGTCGTTTGAGCCATGTCCGTCTGTCTGTCTGTCTGTCTGTCTGTCTGTCTGTCTGTCTGTCTGTCGGGTGGCTGTCCGGCTGGTTCGCACGATAACTTTCGAAAGACGCAACCAAATGTTTTGAAATTTTGCACGAGTTATTATTTTCTCAAAACTACTTACGGTATTGCAAATGGGCTACATGGCCCCGCCCCTTCTGGTACCTCCCATACAAATACATCATTCCGCCCACTTTAGAAATCGAATAATAACATACAAATGTACCACTCCGCCCACTTTAGAAATAGGGTAATAATATCAATACACTCGACACGATCGTGCCCAAATTCTGTATTTTGTTATGTTATAACAGGACAAAGTTTTGGAGAAAAAAATTGGAAGTCTAGCGACGCCCCTTATGGTACCTCCCATACAAATGTACCTTTCCGCCCACTTTTGGGATGTAGTAATAATATCAGTACACCCAACGCAATCATGCGCAAATTCTGTATTTAGTAAAGCTATAACAGGATAAAGTTATGGAGAATAAATCTGGAGCCTAAACACACCCCTTCACGTACCTCCCATATAAATGTACCACTCCGCCCAATTTCGAAATCGAGTAATAATATCAATAAAATAGAAAATTATTTGTTTTACTGAGGGTAAGGGTAAATGTAAGTCGGGTTGCCCGACTGAAACTTTCTAACTGGTTTTAATTAAAAATCGATTATTTTCAATAACTCAAGACTTAAACAATATATTATATTGGGTGATGGTATTTATCAGTCAGTTTAACTGACTGAAATTTCTGTACTGGTTTATCAGATTCTTGACGGACAACCGCGTACCATTGCACAATTTCGGTTGATTCAGATTCCGCAATATGATTATGATCGATCCCACCTTTATCTGTAAATTATGCGGCATATTAAGCGAGTGGAAAATTAGGTCGGATTGTTGGTCGCTTCATCCTTTACGGTCACGCTGTAAACAGATTTGTACGAATGCAGCTCTCAAGCGATTTAACTTTCTAATTTGAAATTGTAGCTATTAATGTATTTATTCTTCTCTGCTAGTAACATACTGCCCGTAAATTAATCCAATCGAGATTTTTATAATTTTGTGCAATGTCATGAGTTACTTTTCCAACGATGTGAACTGGCAAAAATTTGCTTGGAACGATATCAATTCAGTCGAAACATCAACCCGAATTTGGCCATTGCCAAGCGTTGGCAGTTGTTTCGGGAATTCAGCAGAAGTTGAGAGGTTCTGGAATGAGCCCCTAATTTTTTAGTCAATTACAACATCTTGACGTTTTCAAGCATGGTTTTAGTAAATCAGCAGCATTAGACATTTTGAGCAAAATCATAGCCCCACCAAATCGTTTTAAATTCCCTCGTTAATCCTTTATCGTTCGGTCAACTACTTCCAAAGCTCATTTAGTCGTTATCGAGCATTCATCCGAAATGTTGATTTGACATTTCCGCTCTACTTCGCCGTTGCGAAATTCTAGGTCATTGTATACTCTGTCTTTTCAACCGTGAGAAGATTCATCGACAGTTTTAAAATGGAATTTGCAGTTCGAATGCCTTCCAACAATGTGACAGGTATGCCAGAGGATGCAGCGGCTAACGTTATTTGAGATCTTGACCAAATTGTTGCCGGAATCAACAAAAAATGTCTTAGGTGACCCACTCGGAGCATCGAGAAAGTAAATGCCTCCAGTTTCTTCGTGAATCGTACACGTTCTTGTACTCGGTATTTAACAGCGGCACATTAGTTCGAACTCTTCCGATCTTCCGATCCCGTTAAAATTCGCGATTGGTAGAAAATTGCAAAATATCGTCAAAAAAAAAACACATTTTTTGGACTTTTCCAGAATTTTTCGAGTTTTTCCCTAGGAATTTTCTATTTTTGCATTCGAAAAGCCATTCCGTAACAACTGCACACAAAATTCCATACAAACCAGTACAGAAATTTCAGTCAGTTAAACTGACTGATAAATACCATCACCCAATATAATATATTGTTTAAGTCTTGAGTTATTGAAAATAATCGATTTGTAATTAAAACCAGTTAGAAAGTTTCAGTCGGGCAACCCGACTTGCATTTACCCTTACCCTCAGTAAAACAAATAATTCTCTATTTTATTGATATTATTACTCGATTTCGAAATTGGGCGGAGGGGTGGTACATTTATATGGGAGGTACGTGAAGGGGTGTGTTTAGGCTCCAGATTTATTCTCCATAACTTTATCCTGTTATAGCTTTAATAAATACAGAATTTGCGCACGATTGCGTTGGGTGTACTGATATTATTACTACATCCCAAAGGTGGGCAGAGGGAGGTACCATAAGGGGCGTGTCTAGACTTCCAATTTTTTCTCCAAAACTTTGTCCGATTATAATATAACAAAATACAGAATTTGGGCACGATCGTGTCGAGTGTATTGATATTATTACTCTATTTCTTAAGTGGGCGGAGTGGTACATTTGTATGGGAGGTACCAGAAGGGGCGTGTCTAGACTTCCAGATTTTTTCTCCAAAACTTTATCCTGCTTAAACTTTACCAAATACAGAATTTGGGCACGATCGCGTTAGGTCTTTTAATAATATTAATTGATTTCTAAAGTGGGCGGTACCAGATGTGTATGGGAGGTACCAGATGGGGCGTGAATAGACTTCCAATTTTTTTCTCTAAAACTTTATCTTGTTATGACTTTACTCAAAATAGAATTTGGGTACGATCACGTTTAATTTATTGATATTATTTCTCCATCTCTATAGTGGGCGGAACGGTAGATTTGTATGGGAGGTACCAGAAGGGGCGTGGCTAGGCTTTCAAAATTTTTTCCAAAACTTTATCCTGTTATAGCTTTACTAAATACAGAATTTGGGGACGATTCCGTAGGGTGTATTGATATTATTACTCGATTTCTAAAGTGGGCGGAATGATGTATTTGTATGGGAGGTACCAGAATTTTCGATTTTTCCACTTTCCCGACTTTTTCAAAGGATTTTCCCAAAATTATCTTGCATAAAACCCTCATACCAGTTACGAACAATTGTATAAAAATGTAAAACATAATGGGCCAGCCGTTCTCCCTTGATGAATTACTGCACACTGTTTACACCGTTTTTATACATATGTATAGGTTTCACAATAAACCGAATTTTTCCAAGAATCAACGAATTTTCCACCTTTACGTCGTCTAAAATCATCAAATCGAGCGATACAATGAAAAAATTCAAAATTTTTGAGTTATTTCAAGAATTTTCCGAGTTTTTCACCAAGAATTTTTCTATTTTCCCATTCGAAAAGTCATTTTGGAATGATTATCCGAAATTTTCACATTTACAACATTCAAAATTATCAAAACACAAAAAAATTTAAAATTTTGTCGAAAAGAAATTCAAATTTTTGGAATTTTTCCATAATTTTCCAACCAAAATTTTCTGTTTTTTCAACCGATAAGCCACTACGGAACACTTGCACACAAAAAGTTATACAAATACTCAATTTGCGATGCAAAATGTTTCTGAAACCAGTACAGAAATTTCAGTCTGATAAGAAATTTCTGACTGATAAATACCATCACCCAATATAATATATTGTTTAAGTCTTGAGTTATTGAAAATAATCGATTTGTAATTAAAACCAGTTAGAAAATTTCAGTCGGGCAACCCGACTTACATTTACCCTTACCCTCAGTAAAACAAATATTTTTCTATTTTATTGATATTATTACTCGATTTCGAAATTGGGCGGAGTGGTACATTTATATGGGAGGTACGTGAAGGGGTGTGTTTAGGCTCCAGATTTATTCTCCATAACTTTATCCTGTTATAGCTTTACTAAATACAGAATTTGCGCACGATTGCGTTGGGTGTACTGATATTATTACTACATCCCAAAAGTGGGCGGAAAGGTACATTTGTATGGGAGGTACCATAAGGGGCGTGTCTAGACTTCCAATTTTTTCTCCAAAACTTTGTCCTGTTATAATATAACAAAATACAGAATTTGGGCACGATCGTGTCGAGTGTATTGATATTATTACCCTATTTCTAAAGTGGGCGGAGTGGTACATTTGTATGGGAGGTACCAGAAGGGGCGTGTCTAGACTTCCAGATTTTTTCTCCAAAACTTTATCCTGCTTAAACTTTACCAAATACAGAATTTGGGCACGATCGCGTTAGGTCTTTTAATAATATTAATCGATTTCTAAAGTGGGCGGTACCAGATGTGTATGGGAGGTACCAGATGGGGCGTGAATAGACTTCCAATTTTTTTCTCTAAAACTTTATCTTGTTATAGCTTTACTCAAAATAGAATTTGGGTACGATCACGTTTAATTTATTGATATTATTTCTCCATCTCTATAGTGGGCGGAAAGG